>CAUHTR010000156.1:0-180740 GCA_959609185.1 Schmidtea polychroa | reverse complement strand
AATCCATGAGCAGGTGAGATCTATTTCAAAAACTACTCCTCATGATATTTTCATTTCCGGATTCTGGACTGTCGATAGAAGGTCTTACGTCATTATTTACTATCTATTCTGCTGTTAGATTATTCGTGGTCTTCAATTACGGGTATTTTCTATTGTTATTTTCTAAGATTTTGCGCAGTGATCCGCCCTTATTTTCCTATTAATAAATGTTACAATATATTTTCCGTGATATTTATGAATATTTAACTTATCTTCCAAAATATTTGAGCAGGGATCCGCCCTTATTTTCTAATAAATAAATGTTGTTTTATACTTTCTGTAAGGCTTGCTGATGTTCGACCTATTCTTCAAAAAGTTTGAGCAGGGATCTGCCTGTATTTCTAATTCTAACCTATGTTCCACTAGAAATACTTATGGCGACGGACCAGTGGAGAAGCCCCCACATTCTGGCCCGATCAATCCGTGTGAATGTGAAAAGCCAGCCGACCTACTTGCAATAGTGTTTCTTAAGCTGTAGCCTACTGGATCCCAGCTTCACTATTTTTCGTAAGTAATAAACATAACACTAGAACCCAATAAAATGTATTATTCAAAACTTAAAAACTAACTGAAAATTAAACAATTAAAAAGAACAAAAAAAATTAACTAAAAACTAAATTGAATATAAAATTTATTAGCTTAGAACATTACATAAAAATTACACATTAAAAAAAAATTACATTACCAAAGAAAATTACCACGATGTCATAAAATCGAAAATTGAGAGCATGTGTTTTCTATCTAAAATAAAAGTTTTTCTCTGTCTAACCAATGTATATCCAACTGAATTTGCAATCTATACTGATTTTGACTGTGCATACATGCATTCTTTGCCTCTAGATCCAATCAGAATGCAGTAAAATGGGAATTAATTTTGCATGGTACATGAAGCTAAACTTAGAATTCATAAAAGTGATATTAAATTAACTCATGATTTAACAATAAAATTGATTACTTGTTTCATTATAGTCAAAACACCATGGATAATATCTATCGAGAAATGATCCTAAATGATTGTAAATTAAATAAAGAAATACTTCGGAATCGAATAGTAATGACCATCACAAACCCAACTTTGGTTGCACCCATGTTAATATTAGAAAATTGTGTGTTTGCGAGAATCTTCGGAGAAGCTTTGTACAGTTATAATTCTAAGGAAGTGACGATAAAAATAATGAAATATGAATTTCCATTTAGTGACGATGGGAAAATATGATTTATGGAACCAATAACACGAATACTACTTGATGAACACACGAAACCAAAATTTCTACAATGTAATGGATTGCTAGCCCCGTTATATCGCTTGGCACAAGATTCTTGGATAGCATTACCTGATCACCGAGGAGTTAGAACTCCAGATAAATTGGAATTAATCAATCTAGAATATTTGGTGAACTTTACATCTTTAAATAAAATGGCACAACTAGGTTTCTATGCAAGCGAAGATATTGAAGAAGCCCAAAGAAATTTATAATTCCATCAAAGAAAGAACGTGTGATTTCAGAAATCATTGATACAATATTGCCAAACGGAGAGTCCAAAGTTAATTATGAATATCTATTAACACCGGATCACTTTAAAAAGGCAACGTACAAAACGATGGAAAAGATTTGGGGAAAGTTTATGTTCCAAGGACAAGCGTGTGCTGGTTTGATTGGAATCCATGTGAATGCTGTAACAATAAAGGTGATATTATCTCAAATTTATCTGCTCATAAAATATACGTAATATCCGGATAGTCATGGAAAATAATTATCGGTTGTATTCCGTTCATAGCGAGATTTTTTATTACTCATTACCAATATAAAGAAATGGCTAATGTGAGAGCACAGTTAAAAACAGATCAAAAGAGTGAAGAATCTTTGTGTGAATCGAAGGGGAGAACTAATGGCAATAACGACAACAAGGATAATGGCAGAAACGAGCAAAAGTATTTTAGAAAAGAAATAATGCAAAGTGAGGTGAAACCAGAGTCACAGTTTCTACTAGAACTGATACCAAAACTTAGAGGAATGGACACTCTTACGAAATGGTGCACACCTGCATTCATTACAACAGCACCACCATATCCAAGTGAAAGGCTGAAAGAAATGAAACCAGTAGAACATATTTAACTCGAAGCAGAGAAGATGGAACCGACGAGTGCGGAAATTGAAAGAAAAAACATGCTCGGATTACCATGTAATTATGCGTTGATGACAATAGGAAACAGAGGCAAGCAACCTCGAACAAGAATACTATTTAATGAGAGAAACTTCAAAGCCTTGCTAGATACAGGTTCCAGTCATACCATTGTGTCAGATAAATTGTTGACAAGGGAAGAGAAAGCAAAGATGAAACCAACGAGTAAAACTATCAAATCAATGTCACACAATGTCCTGAATATAATCGGGAAAGTAGAAGTTAAAATAAATATTGGTAATCAAGAAATAACACATTATGTGTCAGTAATGAGTAAAAGCCCGGTTGAATGTCTAATTGGTATGGATGTTATGGAGCAACTGCGAGATATTGCTCTAGATCTGACAACGGGCAAATTAATAAAGGGACAAACAGATACAGCTGTAAATGAAGTGAGAGATTCTTTTCTAAATCAAACGTTGGAACTACCAGCAAGGAGCAAAAAAGTGTGTTATGCTAGTGTAACAAACACATAAGACGACGAATGTATTTTCGAACCGAATTAAAAACTGGTAGAAAAATATGACGTACCAATGTGTGACGAGATAGTAAAAGTAAAGGATCAAAAAGTCCAAGTAAGAATAGCTAATCTTAGCACAAGGTCTATTCAAATGAAACCTAATACAAAGTTAGGAAAGTTTAAAAATTTAAAACGGAAGAAGCCCAAAAATTGTCAAGAAACATTAAAATCTATAGAAAACCAACAGTTCAAAAGACAACGGGAGTAAGTCCAGCAGAGATTATATCTAGAATGAAAATCGACAGAATGAAATGGTACACGAATAAAGAAATAAATGGTAAAGATATGGAAAAGAGAATAGAGGAGATATGGTTTTAATCAAACAAGAAATTAGAAAAAAGACGAAGCAAGGTGTGAAGGGCCGTACAATGTGATAAAGAAAATACATGAACGATCAAAATGGGAAGACGGTAGTCAGAAATGTTTAGAAGATCAAACATTTAAAAAAGAGGGTGTGAGGAATTAAAATTAAAATGTTAAATTTAAATTATTTCATGATTAAATTTTGTAAAATTAAAAGTGAAACTTAAATTATTTGAAATATATTAGAATTAAAATGGTTTAAAATTAAAATGAATATTAATTATTAAATGAATTTTAATTTTGAAATAAAATAATATTTAATAAAATTGCAATTCAAGTATGAATGTGGTATGTTGACGGTATGTTGATATTTGGTTGAAATTAAAATTTATAAAAAGAAAATGTCCCAAGAATATTTGTTTATATAAGCAGATTTAATGAAATATAATTTTGGATTTATTTAGTCATAGTATAAATCGAATAAAATATTTTATAACGGATTTTCGTCTTCTAATATATATAAATATATAAAAATCACCTCCCGATTTATTTAGTCATAGTATTTTATTTGATGACAGAAGAATTGAATGTTATAACTTCTAACATCAATCACACATTGAATTTTTCACTGATCATAAAGCAATACAAAAAGTGGAATAAAAACAATTTTTTTTTGTATTTTCTGATTGAAAGAGCAAGCTGTTAAAAGATGGAAAATTTTATCGAATAAAATATTTTATAACGGTTTTCGTCTTCTAATATATATAAATATATAAAAATCACCTCCCGAGTTGTGATTCCAAATAGTAATATTTGAAACCTCAATACAAGGGTACTGGTCAAACTCAACATATCGCAATGGTATATTATTATTATCCACCTTGTCCTTCAAACTGCTTCGCTTCCCTCCCCTCCATAAGATATCCCTATGGTATTGTTGGGCTGAGACCAAGAACTGAGAGTTTGTTTTAATCGATCGAAAATACCGAACACAAAAACCGCAAAGTTGAAAAATTTATGACCAAGGTTTAATTTAAAATAAATGAAATAAATTACATCACACATTAAGAACCAATAAACCCCGCATAATAGAATAAGAGATAAATAAATTTAACAAAAAATTCAACACTTAAAAATTTAAATAGAAAAAATAATAAAATATAAAATAGAATTAGTTGAAAATTATTTAAACAATATAAAAATTAAATCGTCGAAAATAATAAAATTAGTAGCATTATATAAATTGTAAAGTTTATAGAATTAAATGGTTATTTAACTTATTAAATTTAAAGAATAAAAATGTTTAAATTAATAAAAATTAATATAACTCAAATTATTTAAATTATAAAATTTATAAAATTAAAATTAATAAAAATTAAATAAGAAATTAATTAAATGTATTGAATTAAAACAAACAAACAATTGCACACACTCATGCATGTGTACAAGACTAATTAAAAATTTCTCGCACTCTGATTGGATAGAGTGGCAGCAAATGCATGAAAAATCAGTATAAATACTGATCACAAATTCATTTAAAAAACTACTACTACTTTTTCGCTAACATCAAAATTTAGTTGTAAACAGTGAAGCTCTCAGTTTTCGATTTTATGCCCACGTGGAGTTGGTAATTTATTTTTTTATTGTTGTAGTAATTTTACGAGATGATTTAATTTAATATGCAATAAAATTTCTAGTTAAATTTTCTTTTGTTATTTTCTTTTAATTGTTTAATTTCATTTAGTTGTAGGTATTAAATAATAATTTTTATTGTGTTCAATTTTTATACTAACTGATTACGAACGTAGTACCGCTGAATTGAGATTCAGCATATCATGGTTTGAGGTACCTTCGGGATGCTCAGACTGGTGGGTATGCTGGTTTTTCAATCGCGCAGCTGGATTGGGCCGGCATGTGGGGGCTTCCTCACGGGTCCTATCGCTGGAAGTACCGTGGTCAAATGTAGGTTAGGATTGAGAATACAGGCAGATCCCTGCTCAAATTTTTTGAAGTATAACTTAAATACTATGGGAAGCGTGGATTAGCTGGAAATAAGGGCCAATCCCTGCTCAAATTTTTCAAAGGATAATTTAGATATTGTAGGAAGTGTAGAATAATAATTATTAGCTGGAAAATAAGGGCGGATCCCTGCGGAAAATTTTTGTAAGAGAGTAATAGGAAATATCCGTAATTGAGGACCACAAATGATCTAAAAGCAGCATACATAGTGAATAAAGACGTAAGACCTTCTATCGGCAGTCTAGAACCCGAAAAGAAAATACAATGGGGAGTAGTTTTAGCAATAGAGCTCACCTGCTCATTGTTTTTTCGCCTTTGTGTACAGTACCAACATGGTCGTCGCCATGGGTACACAAATGGTTAAAGTACAATAGTCATAGAGGTGCTTAGGAAAGGGTCGAGTGAATATATATGATTACCCCTAATGCATTTAAAAATTTAAAATGACACACCCCTAAGTAACCAACATGATTTTTGGGGGCTCAGCCGGGATTTACTTGAAAATACAAAACGTAAACAATGAATAGGAGAATGAACACGAATTTGAAGCAAAATGTAATGCAATGACAATATCAATTTGAAATTAATAAGATTCCAACAAATGAAAATAAAATATAATAATAATCATTTTCTAAAAAATTAATAGTAAATTTTACCAGTTTTAAGAAAAATTTGTTATGATTTACAAATTGGCGCTATCTTTATTATTTCTTTATATTTATTTGATTTAAACTTATTATAATCAACATTCATATAATAATGATAATGATAATAATCACTACTCGGTCTGCAATAATTATTTAAAAATATTTATTCATCCAACATCTGTGCGAACAAATAAATACAAATTGAATAATCTGGCCATAGTGTTCATTTAACGTTATCAATACTATTGCACATAAAATGAATTAATCATTAACTACACAATTATAGAGCCAGATTACAATAATACTATTCATCGGATAAAATTTTGCTCCCAAAACGATAAATAATGGAATACACAATTCGTACTACTTTTCAACTATTCAGTTTTTCCGAAAACTTTTTGATCTATTTACCGATCTATTATTCAAAGCATTCTAGCTGACAAGTCTACACATGCTTCATGGTATTATAACCAACTTTGGAGACACCGACATGTTCAGACAAGATTTTACCCATTTTCATAATTTTAACTTTTTCTGAACTGGTTTCAACGAGGAAACGCAGTGATGCGCAACGCGCAATTCAACTCAAGGGCGTGTTCAGACGCGCATTTGAGCAATACTGTATGGAAATTGTGTATCGGTGGTGAGGGTGAGTGGAGAAATGATTGACGTAGGTACGGTGTTTAAACGTTTTATGGTTGAGTGGAGATGGCGTTGTGAATGCTGAGGATTTGCGAGTGTCAGTTGTGATGTGTGCTCGAAAGTTGGTGTGAGATTTGGATGCAATGTACAGGTATGGATGGTTTACGTTTATGAAAATCAGCCAATCAGAAACGCGATGTGTAACAATTATTTATTTCTTGATTTTAGATTTCATTTCTTGTAGATTTGGATTTTTGCTGTAGTGTTCAGATGAAATTGAAATTTTATGAGATTTACAAAACGAAAATGGAATTTGTTTTTATTGATGGTAATATGTCTATCAATTGGAATAATGATTCGAATATTTACTTTTGAAAATGATGCTGGAAATTTGATTAGTTCTTCGATTCATTGTAATTTCTCTCGGTTCGTTTCGTTGTTTTTGTCAATGTCGAATAAAACTGAAAACCATCAATGAATATACATCTGAATTCTTCCCTAATCAAATCCATCAATGCGTGGATAGTCAGTTTATTTTTCTGATATTCTGGATTTAGGTGTAGTTAGTGAAGGTATATAATCTGGGTAATGTACTCATTTCCCCAAAGTACATTTAATTATCACAAATGAGACATTCATTTAGCTTTGCCAAATAGGCTTTGTTTTGGATTTAGTTAATTTTAAGATTTTTGTAAAAATAATGAATAAAGAAGTAAGATATTTATTTATTTGTTCTGATGTGCATTAAATTCTTCATGGTTTATCTAAAATATCAAGAATTTAGGGAAGAATCTTTAATATGATTGTTTATGTGATCGAGTGATGGCCGAGTGCCGGTTGGTGGGTCGGCTTCGGTTGCGCCGTGGGTTTGTTCCGGTGGATTGTTTCTTTATTTTCAAGAGAGCGGCTTGGAATGGTTATATATATTTTTCATTGATTTTGTGGACTTTACTAATTGAATCTTTACTAATTAATGTTTTATAAGTATTTTAAAATTCAGTTTTCAATAAAATTATGTATGGCTTTCTATTTTCGTTTAATTAGTTAGGATGAGACGGAGGGTTGTCAGATTTGCATGCATGGAAAATGATCATTAATTATGTTACTATGGCATTTTGTACCTGTATATAAATTTATATGCACTTAAATAATTATTGTTAGTCGGTAATGGGATAATCAATGTATTAATAAATCATGTCCACTGGTCAGAACCATCAATTTTATCTGGTGTTATTAATATCAGGATAGTGGTAATTTTAAAATTTTTATATATGCGTGAAATATTCCATTATAAATTCGTGTGTTGTATAAGTGGTGTTGATTTATGCGTCTTAGTACTATTGACTTGACTCTATATGTTGGTCTGCCTTGTCGGTAATAAAATATCACAAGTGTCCTAAACAACTGTAGCGAAATTTCTATTCCAAAATGTTAGTAGATTTTATTTATGGTGCCGATTATTGTATTCCGTCGGATTCCGAGAATGCGGCTTGATTCGTGATAATCATGGCCATCCGCCATGGATTTGATGATTCTTTCGTTGTCAGCAATGGCCATTCCATATAGATTTTATAAAATGTCTGAAGTTTAAATGAAAAGCTTACACATTTGGCTATGAATTTCTCGAAACGAAATAGTCGATTCTGATGAGGCTACAGACATCCTCGTACATTTTTTGTTGTTAATTTTAAATTGGAAAATTTCAGCTGATTAAATGCCCTTGTTGGATCAATATCCTGTTGCATGTGTCTTGCGAGCCGTGTTTGTGTATGCTTGTTTATAATATATATATATATTATTAACATCGATTTTGTTTCCTATTTTGGTATAATATAATTGCCAATTTAATTTCACATTGCTAATTCATACGCACATTTATTATAGGTAAGCTAAGGTTTATATTATAAAAAACCCAAATCAGTGCCCATTCGATGGTGATCGGCTGCCGGTCGGTGTAATTATTTACAAATTAGGATGATAGTAAAGACGAAAAAGGCGGGTGAAATCGTACACCCGAAGAGCATGTAGATACCCTGGTGAGACAAGACACTTGCAACCATAAGTTTTTACAAATATATTTCGGTTGGTGCGCATCTTGGCAATGATTTTGGTTGACACGCTTCTATACATCGAGTACTCGTGATTGGAGCTTGATCGAATTGTGCATTATTGACTCCTATAAAATCATGATATTGTGTTACAGGCTGTTGTTTGCAAATAAATCTTAGGCGTAATCAAAAATCAATTATCGTGGGTACGGAATTAATGATCTGTTTCGAGGAAATTGCTAGCAGTGCATTGAGGAATTTATTAGGAAATTATAAATCATACGGAGTAGCAAATCGTAATTAATTGGTTTCGACAAAATTACTTTATTTTGTAAGATAGACGGAATGTTCGTTGCTAAAAATGATTGGATACGCCCAGAACCAAAAGAATAATGTATGAATATCGTTGCATCCGGATTTTAGTAAATTCAAGGTTTGACAATAGGATAAGTAAGATAAGCTAATTTTATGAAAATGAATAAGTCTTCTCCTTGATAATTTGTCCTTGTTTGGTTGAATGGTTGAATGATGGGCTAGAAATTGGTTGAGGATTGATTATGCAGGCTCTTGATAATATTTATGTCAATGAATTATTAAATGATTAATTGTTATTACATTGTTAAATTAGTGAATGGATAAACCGATGGAATGATAGCTGCTTTAGAACGGGAACTTTTTGAGAATGCACTGATAAATGAATATGTAATGGTATGAATGATTATATGCATATGATATATAAGAATGTATGGGTTAGAGGGTTTATGAAAAATCAAGTTAAGTACGATTCTGGTATTGAGTTGTCGATACATACAGTGTATGATAAGGACTATTTAAACCAATTAATAAAACAGGTAATACCTTCTACACATACCAACCCAAGGGTAGAGTACCCAAGGATGTTAAAGGCATCGGTAAAAAGGGAAAGACCAAACCATAAAAACGATTGAATAAACATCCAAATGAAAAATACGATAAAACTCGACAGATAACAAAGTACCAAACGATAAATAAAGCAAATGATAACCATGTCTTAGCTTCTGCAAATGTGAATCTGAGACGAACAACATCATAGATAAAGAGATGAGTTTACCAGACGAAACAGAGCAAGTCAACAAATCATACTGAAAGTAAAAGAAAGTAAAGACAAGAAAGACATCGAAACATCACGAATAGAAATAATAACTATATATCATCAACACCTAGAATGAACAAAAGCGTTAAGTAAAAGACCAAAAACAAGAACTAAACTTGTCTGTAAGATAGATGGAGGGATAAAACTTGCTGGTAACTCGAGAAATAAATCTGAACCAAAGACAATGGAGAACAACTGCGAAAAAAATAAAATCACGGTACAAAAATGGAGCAAAAACAAATCGAAATAAAATCTTCGTGACAAAGGCACGAGAACTAAGTTAAAAGCAGTGAAAAACTTTGCAAAATAGGCGAACATCACAGACACCCAGGGTACGTTGAAAATGAATTCTAAAACTTATGTAAAACGACTCGGGAGATTAACAAAGTATAGAGAGAAATCAATGAAAGTAAATATACAAGATACGAGAATAACATGATAGGTATCAACGAAAATGATCCAGCGAAAGAAACCAGGAAGCTCAAGGTTGGCCAAAGTAATATGAATATACAAGACAGTTATACATACGATGCCCATATTAATAACCAGAACGAACTATGAAAAATTATCCAGCGTCAACAATTAGAACCAGACGTGTGAAATATACAGTGAATGAAAGAGTACAGAACACTAAACTAAGAACAGTGAAAAGAGATCTAGAAAGTATCACGAATTACGAACTCACATACATAGAAGGGTTATGACTATATATAGTATGAACAATGAATATATAAAGGCATATGATTATATATGTATATATATCAGCGCGGTATGATTAATATATAACTTCGGGAAATAAAATGAAATAAAATTCAGATAAAAGATTAGGAATCAATGTAGGTGAACTAATAGAATAAAACGGATCACAATGGAAATCAATCCCAATACCACCACAGGAGAAATATGGAAGCAGAAAAGCGTCATATTATCGTAAATAACATTAGCTATACAGAAGCAAGGAATCTCGTGGAGGAACAATCTAATCGAAAATTTGAACAATGAATTGTTCGTGAGAGAATAATCAAGGACCAGAGAGGAAAAATTGAACTAAAGTGAAGAGAAATAGAACAACTCTAATGATAAAGCCAAATGCAAGAAATGAACTACTAAGAAAGCCGAGGAAAACAAAGAGAGAAAGATATGGTCAGAATGTAACAGAGAATATCAGATGTGAAAAGGAAACGGGAAAAGGAAAATGCATTAAACTGAAGATGAAGTACAAATAGTTATAACAAATCCAGCATAGTATTCATTGAAAAGTGTTATAAGATGATGAGTAAAATATTCCGAGAGGGAGGTGGAATGATCAGAAGAACACCGTATCCGTATTTTGCGTAAAGGAGGAAAAACAACGAACTACCAGCAGGGTCATAACATTGAAAAGAGACGGTAGTGGCAGAACTGGGTGCCAAAAAGAGGACTAATTGTATATAAATAATTGCATATATCGGTGTATACACCCCAACCAAAATGATATATAATAAAAGTAGAGGGCCGATCACCATAAACAAGGATAAAATAATGCGAAAAATCAAAACATTAAAATCTACGCTTATTTAAGAGTAAGGAAAATCAATCAGAGAAATGGACGTTTGGCAAATATTGTAGAGAGGACACGAGAACAAAATACTGAGAACCGAGAGAACACAAGATAATAAATAAATCAAATAATGAATGTCGGGGACGACATTTGGCGAAGACGTGGAGGAAAAATGAGAACAAACTAAGATAACAACAAACGGGAGACCAATATGAAAGTCAAAATGGACATGAGCAATAATAGGAACAATCGGGAAAAATTATACAAAAACATGATTGACAGAAAATGAAGAGCGCACATATAACAAAATAGAATGTGAACAAATAAACACAATAAAAATGACAAGGAAAACACAAAACGAAATGAACAAACAGAAAACAACAAGTAACAAATTCACAGAAGGATAGCAAGGGCAAAGACATTTTAAGGAAAATTCAAAACAGCAAGAAACGACAAATATAAAATGAAACATGATACAGTGAAACAGAAAAAAAAAAAAAAAAAAAAAAAAAAAAAAAATTGAAAGCTTAACATCACGACACGGCCAATTAAAATAACAATAAATGCTAACAAAAATGAGATCAATTAGAAATATCGAACAAAAGTTTTAATTATGGAAAACGAACATACTGCCTACTTTTACTATGGAGCAAAAAGTTACAATAATGAAAAACGAACGGACTATCTACTTTTATTACGAAACAAAAATTTTCAATTGTGGGAAT
Source organism: Schmidtea polychroa (assembly GCA_959609185.1). NCBI lineage: Eukaryota > Metazoa > Platyhelminthes > Tricladida > Dugesiidae > Schmidtea > Schmidtea polychroa. The sequence goes on along the minus strand of CAUHTR010000156.1, from coordinate 168,941 downwards.
TTGAATGATAAATTTGAATAAATTCAGAAATGATAGAAGCAATAATATCAACCACTCCAGGAACAGCTAGGGAGAAATGCGTATAGATGTAGATATCCGGATATAGGTGGATATATGTATATGAATATATGTTTATGGATAAGGGTATATGTATAAGTATATGCGTATATATGTAGACATAGATAAACAATTAAATGAGATAATGAAAATAAATGAACAACCAAAGTTACGTGCCAAAAGTAAATTAGCAAATAGACGCGGAAATAAGTTAAAAACATAAAATATAAGGAGCGGAACAAAGAGGCCCATAAACAGAAAAACAACGAACAAACTTTGAAAACGTAAAATATACGAAATGAGAAACATTATGACGGGGGAAATCAATGAGAGGTAACATAAAAAGTCAAAGCTAAGGAAAATATACAAATACGGAAGCGTGATAAATTACAAAATTGAGCAGGGATGTTTAATAAATAAACCATTAACGAATAGAAGGGTAACGAATAAAATGGATAAACAAATATTAACGAGTGATGCGAGAGGGATCTGCCTGAGGAAATAGTGAACATATTAACGAGAAACAAGTCAACCGAAGCAGTGAGAGTAAAAGCGATAGCAATAAAAAACGTTAACCGGACAAGAGACGTGGATATATTGAGAATAATGAAGAAAGACCAAGAGTAATCGAGATAAGTGGATTAAGAGCACGACATAAAAATGAGAATAAAGTATTACGAAAATTGAGAGCAAAGGAATAAGGAAAACATTGTCTATTAGGATTTTGGAAATCCACAACCTATGAGCTACGCTCAGCGTAGTGCGGATAAGGCCCAGGAAAGTACCAACTGTCCTGACGAAAGATGTGGAACAGGGCCCATCGCATATACTGGAACATCTCTGCGTGTGACTGATCACCACACGATCGGAGATCGACCAGTGCGAGTGTTTCGCATCCAGAGTCAGGAGAGTGGGGAAAACCTGGAAGAGTAGTAAAAAGATGCATGCAGGAGAAATAAAAATGAAGACCAAGTAAATAGAAAAGGACAAAGCGAAGTAAATAGAAACAATTAGAGCTTCAAAACCAAATTGATACGATAACCGGTAGGCAGAATAATAGGGGACACAGATAGTTAAAAGAAAACGAATAATAGATGCGAATAATAGATGCGAACCCGGAGTCAGGGGAGTGGGGAAAACCCGTAAAAGCAGTAAAAAACAGGCATGCAGGGGGATAAACGTTTAGAAAGTGCACAGTGATTAAAGTAAAGACAGCAGAAATAGTGAGGCCGTGAAATAATACGGACGAAATAGTGAGACCGTGAAATAATACGGACGAAATACGAAATAGTGAGGCCGTGAAATAATACGGACAATAGTGAGGCCGTGAAATAATACGGACAATAGTGAGGCCGTGAAATAATACGGACAATAGTGAGGCCGTGAAATAATACGGACAATAGTGAGACCGTGAAATAATACGGACAATAGTGAGGCCGTGAAATAATACGGACAATAGTGAGGCCGTGAAATAATACGGACAATAGTGAGGCCGTGAAATAATACGGACAATAGTGAGGCCGTGAAATAATACGGACGATAGTGAGGCCGTGAAATAAAACGGACAATAGTGGCAGCCAGAGTGCTGACAATAGAGAGACAGCCATAGAGCTAACCTAGGGAAGTAGCCAGAGAACTAAGATAGTGAAATAATTTATTAATCACATTGAGATAGGATGATGAAGCTAGCTATGAAAGGGAATTGAAAAATTTCAATTTAGATCGGATGATGAAATCCGATGAGGAATAAACGAGCTCGTGATAGATGATAATAAAACGTTAGTGAAAAAGAGAAGTAGGAAAAATTATGAATTAAAAGATGATAATGATAGAGAACAAGTGAGAATAAGTGATGAATAAAGGGGAAATGAATAAATAATTAAAAGGATCCTAGTGAGGTAGAGCAATCCTACAGAATTGTTGTGGTTTAAACCAGGAAAGTGAATTTTTATTGGTTCCAGAGTAGAACCGAGTAAAGAGTAATAGGTGAATTAGATATAAAAGGATAGGTAAAATGGCGAAATTGCGCAAGAGTATACTAGGAAAATGAGGAGGGGTAATAAGCAGCAACGGACAACGACCAATTGATATTATAATTGATAATTATAGATAATTGATACGACCACATAGATAATTGTTACGACCACATAGATAATTGATACGACCACATAGATAATTCAACATCGACGAAAATTTAGGATTATGGTTAATCACAACCGACGAAATAGGAATTGTACATCATTCGGAAGTTTCAAAAGTAAAAGCGGACCAGATAATGATTTTTAAAGTTTCAAAAGTAGAATCCGGGAAATTAAGAATTTTTAATAAGTCTCGAAAGCGGAGACCAATGGGATGAGAATTTTGTTTCAGATGATTGTTTTGAATGCAGAAACGAACGAGTTAGAATTTGTAAGGTAAAGAGTGGCAAGTTAAGGAATAATAAGATTGGTAAAATTTTGGGTAGGTATATAACAGAAAATGAAAGAAATCCCAGTAGAAATGACAAGGAATGAATTGATATTAGATAATCTGGTAAGAGAGAATGAATGAGAATATAAGAAGAATAATGGAAATTCTAGTTAAGAATGAGTTATAGAAATGACAAGGAATGTGTCAAGTACAGATGAGAGGCAATGCAAGTACAACTGTGAATATTGTTTTGAACTTAAGAAGAGAAACCGTTAAGTAAAACAATGAACTAATTCAAGAAAAACGGCAACGATAACAATAATAGTTAATGAAAGGAGGAAATATAAAGGGTAACCGCTATAGTAAACTCGAGAAATGATTAAAACTGGAAACAACCGAGAACAGAACAAGTACCATAGTAATGAAGAAAAACTAAGAGGTAATACAAGTCATTCAAAGCCAAGAAAACCATAGAAATTAGGAAAAAGAACACGAATTAAAATAAATAAGGATCGAGAAAATTAAGTAGAACATGAGAATAAAAGTGTAAACTAAGGGAACGAGGGAACAAATATTAAGAGATGCCCAAGGAAACCAAAACAAAAATATTGCAATTATGTTATATAATATCTAAATTATAATTTATAAAGATAATAAACGGTAAGGAGGAGTGATATTTTTCTAGTAATGTAAATCAATCAATCAAGATAACAGCCAAGTATCAACAATCAACCAGAATTCATCACCAAATCATTTAAGCCAATCGGTAATAGAACCAAGTGTGTCAAACGAAGAAGAAATAAGAGCTGCAAAGAAAGGAAAACGAACAATCAAATCCAAGCAAACGCAAGAGAGTGAAAAGGAGAAATCAAAGCGACATCTCAAAAACGGAAAGTCGACCCTCAAAAGAGAGTGGTAAAAGGAATTTTAAAACAGTCAGTCGAGAAGTGTAAAATGAAAGAGGAAATAATGTAAAAGCAGAACTAGTAAAAGACACTGAAACCTAACTGAAGAAAGAAGCCAACGATGGAGAGATAATATGGATATATGAGCGAACAAGCTAGCTGAGATGCAAAATCAGACAACCATCCTTACAAAACTATGCAGTAACATAATCGAGTATCAATCTGAAATAGAAAGAAAGCAACCTCCAAGAATAAATGTATTACAATACGTTGGAAGCAGATCACAAATTGAAAACAACTGAACTAAACTACAACAAGGATGAAACACCGTACAGATCACAAAGGCACGAGAAGCAGAAGAAAGATGGAGTAGACGAAAAGAACTTCAGGCAAAAAAGAGAAGAAGAGTATTGGAGGAGGAGAAAGGAAGAACTGTTGAGAGTTGATATCATGAGACTAACCACCAATGACAGCCAGAGGGAAAAGATAGAAGAAATGTGTGAAAGATAACAAAGAAAAGTAATACAAATCAATATGATGAAAGTGGTACCGAGCAACAAACGGGAATTACAAAGAACTCTGGACTCAAGAGTGGAAAGTGAAACAATCGAAAGAATAGAAAATGTAACATTGGACCATCAAAATATCAGAATCATTGGGAACAATCGGAGAAATTATAAAAATACGGAAAATTAGGCTGATATTACAGCAATCCAAGAGAATCGCATGAGAGCAGTCAACAGAAGATATTGCCACAAATCGAAGACTAACGAAGACCATGAAAATCGAAATGGTGAAAATAATGAAAACATCGAGACAGAAAAACGAGAAAAAATGATATAGGCGAGATTGAACCAAATATCAATAATAAAGTAAACTAGTATTGTAACCAATGCCAGCAGCGAGGACACAATGAGCGTAATTGTTCTTTGAATATGATGGGTTGGAATTGTCAGAGAATGAGGCATTGCGAAAAGAAAAATCGCCGCATAAAAAGGTGCTACGAATGTAAATGAAAAGGACATTTAATTAACAACTGTCCGAATGTGACAAATCCAGAGGAAAATCAATCACGGAGAAGTACCGCAGAACCAACCAAGTAAATACGCACTGAGAAAAGGATTCAACAGTCAGATAGTAGCAATTGTCAACTTCCAATGTTAATAAAACCACAGTCGACAAACGTACGTCGAAGTGAAGAAACATGTAAAACTCAAAGTATACGAGGAATTGAGGAGACAAGGTGTGGAACAGTGCAGGTTAATAATGGAACTGGTTGTAAAAGAAACGAGACAGGATGAATTGATAATGATATGGAGAAAAGTTGCAGAAAACAAAACAAGAGAAAATGAAGTACTTAAGACAACGATACTCAGACTAAAAGAAGAAGCAAGGTCGGCCGAATTAAGAATCAATGAAATAACGGATAATTGAGGAAAATGCAAAGATATGAATGAAGAGACACAAATGATGACGGCCAAGGAAAAGAAGAAGGGTAGTCCAAAGGATGAAGTGGAAATTAAAGAGGAAGTGTAGATGAAAATAGTAAGAAAGAAATGAACATATGTAAAAATTGATGTATAAATAGCAAACTAAATGTACTAGATGTATAGAAATGGATCAAGTAATCAGTTGAGAAAAATACTAAATTTGAACCCTCACAGTAGTAAAGGAGAACAGAGGCCCAAATGAGAAGAAAGAATATAAATCCAGAAGAAAGATAAAAGTGCAAACCCGGAAAGAATGAGTTAAACAAATATCTAAAAGTAATACCTAATTTGGAACCCCTAAACAAAGAACGACAGAAGATCCTGATAAACGAGACGAAAGTCACAGACCCAGTGACATTGGAAAGTTAATCAATTCAAGCGAACTTAGATCCAAATCGAAGATAAATTGAGTTACCCATCAGAGAAAGAAAATCCCTTAATAAGAGCAATACCGTAAACAAAAACCACCGAGAAAAACCAAAAGAAAAATCTATGTGTCAAATCACCCAGTTAAACAAAAAGTTCCGAAGACCCTTGAGCAAGGTCTGTCACATACCATCAAATGATCCAGAAAACCAGAATCCCAGCCTAAAAATTCAAAGAGAATCAGGGAAAACAGTCAAACCCTGATAGAGAGAATCCTATGATCTTCAATAAATATTACGAGCTAACTATGAAAATCAACAACAGGAATCAAACATGCCTGCACAACCCAGCCGAAAGATTGAAAACCGAACCCAGAAACGAGAAGAAACAACCAACTGAAGAATTGATCCAGAAATAAAACTGTTGCATGTGACTTGACTTGAGTTTGGACACGGTATAAATATGTATGTGTATTATGACCAGTCACTGTACGTGGCAACTGCTTGAATTTTAGCTTAGACCTTTTTCTGATAATTCAATTTTAACATGTCTTAAACTGTTATAGTATGTTTATGGGTTAATGGAAATGTAATAGACTATGATCTGAGAAATTCATATGTCTAACAGAATTGCGGGACGCAATTTTAACGGGTCCCGGAGTGATTTGTTGGGCTGAGACCAAGAACTGAGAGTTTGTTTTAATCGATCGAAAATACCGAACACAAAAACCGCAAAGTTGAAAAATTTATGACCAAGGTTTAATTTAAAATAAATGAAATAAATTACATCACACATTAAGAACCAATAAACCCCGCATAATAGAATAAGAGATAAATAAATTTAACAAAAAATTCAACACTTAAAAATTTAAATAGAAAAAATAATAAAATATAAAATAGAATTAGTTGAAAATTATTTAAACAATATAAAAATTAAATCGTCGAAAATAATAAAATTAGTAGCATTATATAAATTGTAAAGTTTATAGAATTAAATGGTTATTTAACTTATTAAATTTAAAGAATAAAAATGTTTAAATTAATAAAAATTAATATAACTCAAATTATTTAAATTATAAAATTTATAAAATTAAAATTAATAAAAATTAAATAAGAAATTAATTAAATGTATTGAATTAAAACAAACAAACAATTGCACACACTCATGCATGTGTACAAGACTAATTAAAAATTTCTCGCACTCTGATTGGATAGAGTGGCAGCAAATGCATGAAAAATCAGTATAAATACTGATCACAAATTCATTTAAAAAACTACTACTACTTTTTCGCTAACATCAAAATTTAGTTGTAAACAGTGAAGCTCTCAGTTTTCGATTTTATGCCCACGTGGAGTTGGTAATTTATTTTTTTATTGTTGTAGTAATTTTACGAGATGATTTAATTTAATATGCAATAAAATTTCTAGTTAAATTTTCTTTTGTTATTTTCTTTTAATTGTTTAATTTCATTTAGTTGTAGGTATTAAATAATAATTTTTATTGTGTTCAATTTTTATACTAACTGATTACGAACGTAGTACCGCTGAATTGAGATTCAGCATATCATGGTTTGAGGTACCTTCGGGATGCTCAGACTGGTGGGTATGCTGGTTTTTCAATCGCGCAGCTGGATTGGGCCGGCATGTGGGGGCTTCCTCACGGGTCCTATCGCTGGAAGTACCGTGGTCAAATGTAGGTTAGGATTGAGAATACAGGCAGATCCCTGCTCAAATTTTTTGAAGTATAACTTAAATACTATGGGAAGCGTGGATTAGCTGGAAATAAGGGCCAATCCCTGCTCAAATTTTTCAAAGGATAATTTAGATATTGTAGGAAGTGTAGAATAATAATTATTAGCTGGAAAATAAGGGCGGATCCCTGCGGAAAATTTTTGTAAGAGAGTAATAGGAAATATCCGTAATTGAGGACCACAAATGATCTAAAAGCAGCATACATAGTGAATAAAGACGTAAGACCTTCTATCGGCAGTCTAGAACCCGAAAAGAAAATACAATGGGGAGTAGTTTTAGCAATAGAGCTCACCTGCTCATTGTTTTTTCGCCTTTGTGTACAGTACCAACATGGTCGTCGCCATGGGTACACAAATGGTTAAAGTACAATAGTCATAGAGGTGCTTAGGAAAGGGTCGAGTGAATATATATGATTACCCCTAATGCATTTAAAAATTTAAAATGACACACCCCTAAGTAACCAACAGTATAGATAATATATCCTAAGATATTCAGATAAATATGTATGAATCTATAAATATTTCTAAACATAGTGAATTTATCAACTCATTTTATCCATGTCATTTATACTATGACATTTATAGAGTTACAGCTACAGAGTTACTTTTCGAATTGTCTTTATGTTTTTCTATTTCTAGATACCATGACAAATATACCCAACAAACTGAAACCTGGTTTCGACAAGAATGCCAAGATAGCGTGCGTGTTAGAAAAAATCGACTTTTCCGTGCCAAAATAGATCGCCTGGAGGGTACATCGTTTTAGCCACTCCAGATGAAAGAGAAAGTCAAGCCACTCCGTATTGAGCACTGTCGATACAGTGTCATAACGGAAAATCAGTCACAAAGGGCAATGGTACACGAGCAATCACAGGCCATGTACCAGGTGTATACGGCCAAAGAGCTGGCCTCGTGAGTATCCGGATACAAGGCTATTATCGGATACCCTGAAATGGTCAATCGATTTGTCGTTCAACCCTGCTCATTTTCTTAATCAATATTATTTTTCAAATTTTATTAATTTTTAATTAATTTTCGAGCTTTTTGTCATTTCGATATTTTTATTGATTTTATTTGTGTTTCTATTTTGTTTTTACGCTTTTTCGTATTAAACTTATTATTCACTGGGTTTTCTATTTTATTAAATGTATATTTTTTCCTCTAATTTATTTTATTATTGTTTATTTGATGTTTCTTTCGTGATTTTAATTTAACTTCTTTTGGTGCTTGTGTGTGTGCCCTTGAACTCTACCTACTTCTTATTTTCGTGGGTTCTAACATAATATTAATGATAATACAATAATTTATATTTTTATATTTTTCAATGATATTATTTAATATTATGTGAGTAATTAAATTCTAGCTACAAATACATAATTGACATATACTAGTTTTAAATGATAGTTTCAAGTCCTTCAAATTAAAATTTAGAAGACAAAAATTATAATTAAAATTAATTTGTTTAAAATAATATTAATTTTTAAATCTATAAGTAATCTATCATATTTTTTAATGAGTATTGAAAGTAATAATCCAGAAATGGAAGTGGGATCAAATGAATTGGATATATTATCAATGCTAATTGGAGATGATGAAGAAAAATGGCGTAATACACGGGGTTATTTAATTTTGTGACTTAAATACATTAATTTTTTAATTATAGGTCAATTGGAACTAGTAAATCAGTGCATTCAAAAAGGTGAGACTCCCAAAGAAATTCTTAAAAATCATTTTAAAGTTAATGTAAATCACTTATCTGACGATGCTCTTGAGCATTGGTCAATTATTTTACATCTAATAATGGAAGGATCTCAAAGGAAACGTATTGAAAATATTAACACATTTAAGCAAGCCTGTGATCTTATACGAGATAGCAAAAACATTATGGTTTTAACTGGAGCTGGTATATCAGTACCATGCGGTGTACCGGATTTTCGTAGTCGAAATGGAATTTACGCAAGACTGGCTGTTGATTTTCCTGATCTAGATGAACCGCAATCTATGTTTGACATTCATTATTTTTCTAAAAATCCGAAACCATTTTTTAAATTCGCTAAAGTAAATATATTTATTAGTACATAAAATATAAATTTTTATTTAAATAAAGGAAATTTATCCTGGTAAATTTACTCCTTCTCTAGGACATCGGTTTATTAAGGTGTTGGAAGACAGAGGTAAATTATTGAGAAATTACAGTCAAAATATTGATACGCTGGAACAAATTGCTGGTATTAAAAATATCATTCATTGTCATGGTTCGATTTATTTATAATTAATTACATTTATAAATTAATTTAAGGATCATTTGCGTCAGCTACTTGTATGAGATGCGAATATAAAGTTAAAGGTGAATCAATTGAAAATGATGTAATGAATCAGCGGATTCCAATTTGTCCATCATGTACTACTGAAGATGAAAGAAATCAGGAAAATTTGCTTTCATCTATTGAAAACTCAGACGAAGTCGATATTAATATACCTATTATGAAACCTGACGTTGTGTTTTTTGGCGAAGGCCTCCCTAAGGACTTTCATGCCAAATTATCTGAAGATAAAGATCAAGTTGATTTGTTAATAGTAATTGGTTCATCATTAAAAGTGAGGCCAGTGGCTCATATTCCTGGATGTTTACCACCGAATATTCCTCAAATTCTAATCAATAAGGAAACATTAGTCAGTCACGGATTTGACATCGAACTATTGGGTGATTGTGACAACATTGTTACAGAAATATGCAAACAATTGCAATGGGGTGACTTGTTGTCGAGCCCATGTACTAATGGCTTTGCTGAAAAATCAATATTTGACATGAAATCCGAAATCGAATTGCTGTATAGAGATGAGTTTGAGAAAAAATCAACAAGCGATGAAGCGACTGATGATAAAGAAAAATCAACAGAACTGGAAGACGAAAAAGAAATATTGAAATTGCTCAATGTTGGAGATCTTCTTAGAAATGGTTTGTATTTTTTCTGTCATCTATTTTTACCATTTATGATAATAGTCGATATCAGATCATTTTTTTCGTTTTAATATGGTAGTAATTGCATATAAATTACAAATTTAACTTCTAGGGTTGTCATTCTAACTGCTTATTAACCGCTTCCCAGCGAATAATTATGGTAGCAGTTCCTCCTGTATCTACATTTGAAAAAATTTTCCATATTTTATTTTCAAAAACACCATGCGACATTTACAACAGTTCAGTTGATAGGATATGTCTCTTTAAGAGACTCGATAATCTCCATACATGAGTTTAGATCTCTTTATCTGACAACGCCACAAGTATTCGACTAACTTTTCAGCGAATTTATCGGCGTACTCTTTAAGCGTAAATATTTGAGATTGTCTTATGGATCTTTTTAATATTCTTCAACTGACCCTAATATTAATTGCATCCATTGTCACACTCTTCGCATCTATACTGATCTTCATTGATCACAGCAACTTCTGCCTTTTCTTTTAACTGATCCTCATATGCAGTGCAAACACTTCTCAATTTAACAGTCCTGAAGTTAATGTTAGGTAGGTCGACTGCATGTATTGTCAGATATCATCCTTAATACACAGTGTCCATCGGTCCTACGTCCCTTGTTATACTTTCGTGTTCCAAACTTACTCTCGTCAAACTGGACGATCACTCCCTTTCCACCAATTTGACCCCGAGTTTCCTATTCCGTGAAAAATAAAAATGTAAGATACGGACGGAATATAGCATAAAATAAATAATCATTAAACCATTTTAGATCTGAACAAACTAAGCAATGGTAAATTTCTTTATTGTCCTGTATTAACCAGTCTAAAGGAGGAATCAAGTGTTTATAAAAAAAACTAATATTGAATTAATAACCAAGTATCCAAAGAAGGCGTAATTTGTATATTGTTTACTTAAGATTAGGTTTCTGAATTCAAATAAATTAAAATTAAAGCAGGGAATAATGAGAAAATCATTAAAATATGATTAACTTACTAAAAAGTTATATTTAAAATTCTAATAATTATTTTCTATGCCGATAAAAAAAATTACCAGTTGTATTTAAAAATGAAATTTATTATGAAATAAAGCTTTTTACTATTAATATTATCAAAATATTTCTTATCTAGGTAAATAAAATAAGAGTGTTATTGTTGATTGATTTTTGAACATTGACAAATATGGTTGATAGTGCAAATACAGTGAACCCTCTATATAAACAACTCATTTTAACCAATTTCAATAAAAACGTTTCCAATTGGGTAACGTTGCTTATAAGGAAAAAGGGAGTTTAAAAATACATACCATCTAGGAAATATTTTTACTTATCTCTTTTACTACCTCAGCTGTATGGAATAAATAAATTCAGTTTTTTTGCAAAAGAAAACATTTTATTATAAATATCATATAAGCGTAGTTATTAATTTTATTTTTAAAAAAATTAAACAGTTAAAATTTAATAAATCGATTGTTTAGTGCGGCACTTATTGCCCAAAGAAACTGAAACAATTACATATATTTTTTCATGATAGCTTTTTCTCTTATTCTCTGTAACAAAAGAACCTCATTGCAGGGTAAGTCATTACCTTTTGTCCATTCTATCACCAAATTAAAAGATTTTATAACATCGATGTTTTTATTAGTGTCATCCGACATTTTTATCAACAGGAGCAGTTTCATTTTCTTTAAGGTCAAATAAATGATATGCCTCACTTGCTCAATCCAAAATTTCAGTATCTGCCAAATTACAATCATTAAATATCGAATTATACAATCTTGCCAGTGAAATATAGTCTTCTGAAAAGTGATCAGAATGAAATTTATATTGAATTTTATCACTTGACGGAAAAATATGTTTTAATGAATTTTGTATAACTGACACGGGAATATCATTAAATTAAATTAACATCTTTCAAATTTTTATTTTTAAGTGCTGAAACTATTCCACCTTCTGCATCTGCAAGACATGCAAGTAAATGTTTGCGATAGTGTTGTTTTAGTGATTTTATCACATTTTGATCCAATGGTTGCAATAATGGGGGCAACATAACTTTGAAATTCGGGTTACTATTAAAATTACTCTCAGACTCATGACAAGTTGCATTATCTACTGAAATTTTTTTAGATTCCAAGTGTCGAGTTACTGAAGGTATAAATACCAGCTGCAAAAAAGTGTATAAGTTTGCCAAGCATTTTTAAATGATTTGTAACATATTGGCAACTCCCTAACCCTGTCATCTAATCTAATTTATGCATATCTGTAGCGTTTACGCATGGCATAATTGTTATTCTTTCCTTCATTGTTTTTCTCCCAGCAGGGTATTTTTCAAAATTTGAAACATTAGTTTTGTTGGGCAAGCTTTTATAGAAGAGACCAGTTTCGTCGCAATTATATATATTTGTTCAGGCAAAAAAACCATTTTCAGCAATATAATTTTGAAATTTACATTTAAACGAATTAGCTAGCTCCAAATTGCAAGATATACTCTCCGTAAACAGACGAAATCCGTATAGCATGGCGTTTTTTAAATTTCGTTAACCATCCATCACTTGCTACAAATGTTTCCGGACCATTATTCAATCTATTTACTTTAAGTGCCTTTAATTTAATCATTTCATCTTATTCTGATTCACATAGGTTTTGGATGCATATTCTTATAAATTTACTTTATTTTCTTTTACTCTACTTATTGTAGATTTAGCAACTCAATTCGTTACAAATGACCTTTGTTTTTTATTGTTAATGGAGTGAAACTGATAACTAATTGTATTGTTGCCAAAAATTGCTCATAGATGGCACTAGTGGTATGATTTTAAAACTATCAAAATAGTTTGGTCGGTGCGTGGAGAGATGGCGATGAAGTAAAATATATTAAATAAGGAATGTATAAGGTTTTAAATGTTATGTGCATAATTCTGCACACGGGGTCTGAAAGGGTTAATATATTTTTCAACAAGTACAAATATTGAAATTTTAATAAAAATTTTTTTATTTAATATTAATTTCTTTTCAATTAAGAAAAATATTTACGTTTGAATTTAACCAAATATTTAAGATTGTAAGCAAAAGATAGTTTCCAATTTTTGATGCATTTTTTGGTAATTAATATTTATAAATAATTAAAAATTATTCTGTATTTATAATTTTATTAGCAATGGCAAAGAAAAATTGAATGTCAGGGTGTTGATGAAAAGTCATCTTTAAAAAACATTTAGTAAAAGTTGGCATTCGGTTTCATGTGGCTATTATATCCCTTTGCCATTGTTTGATATCTAGACCAGCAAATTATGGTTTTAAAAGTTGAGCAGAATATTGATAAGGGTTTTTTGATTTACAAGACATGACATAAATATATATGTTTATTGCTACTTGAGCGTTGTGTCTATTTGGAACTGTTCATCATTTATTTGATGCATTTCAGTCAGGCGCAATGTGAGCAATAGGTCACTTTTACAAAAACTAGCTTTATACTCGAACAAAAACATTTGCTCTGCAATATTAGCGAAAGCAATTTCATACATTTATTAAAGTAAAAAGATGGATGTTCCATACATAATGCACGTTGACACTTGATGTACAAAAAACAACAAACATTCACTGTCTGTTGGATCAGTTGCGTCCGGCAGATGCCCTTTTGTTTTCATATATTCCTCAAATAAATTTGTCCTTAAGGAAGGTAAATTTCTAATTGATACAGAAATCTTGATAATTTGAATTAGTGAAAATACATTGAAATTAAATTTAAATTTTCAAAATATCTATACAGATTGAATGTTTTATCTTTTCGTCAGTGTTCTCAGTGAGTCATATAAAAATTTAAGTTATTTTCCTATATTTTCTTATCCATTGAAAGTTTAAAATTAAGTTAGCAGTGATTGATTTTACATGAATAAATTAATTGTAAAATTTACAGTTGTATTATTTGTCTTTTTTAATTTTCAGAAATCACTTGCATTCATGTCCCACCAAATAAATATGTATTTAAAGGAGCTGAATTTCTAATAAATGCAGATGATATAGATAATCCCGATAGTCTGTTTGCCCCAGTTACTAATCAATACGATTCATCGGCTTATTCATCTTCAAGCGAAGATTCAGAAACTGATGAAGACAATAGTGAAGATGAAATTCATCCTCAAACTCAGGAATCTAATAATAAACAGCCTTCTGTTGAATCATCTCCTGAATGTAATCAATCAAAGAGACAGCGTTTGTCTGATTCGAAAGATTCTGAGTTATGAAATTAAATAAATCATGTGTATAGAGAATATATGTTTATTATCGATTATTTTCAATTTGCCTTAAATATCTGCCAGAGCTGCACGTATAAATATATATACATATTTAGTAGAAATAATTAGTTTTATTATTTATAACATTTGATGTAGATCTATGCTTGTTGATAATAATTATTTTACTGTAAACAACACATTTGCCATTTTACTTTTTGTGACTTGCATTTCTATAATGTCATCAAGTGAAAAGATAACTATGTAATTGTAAGGATTTTAGTAGCATGTAAATTTTATTTGTTAATGGGTTATTTAACGAATTGTTTAGCAAGTCTCAAAATATTATAGAGACATTTTGATATAATTGCATTTTTTATTGCGGAATAAAAATTTAAAATAATTTCACAATTTTTAAGACCATATTGCTAAAATTTTTCAGTTCAAAAAATTAAATAAATAAAAAAGTAATTAAAAAACTTAGTACATAAATTTAACAGTAAAATCAACACATTTTGTATTAACTGTGCCTGATATTACAGTTGTAGCGTATTTATTCGTGTTGCAGTTAACAATTAGTGATTATTGTTAACAAACAAGACGCAAAAAATTTATTTTTTGATAACGTGCTGTCAAATGAAATTAATATTTATAAATTTATTTTTAGAATGAGATTTTGTTGTTAATTTTTGCAAAATTATATGACAGGTATATTAATCCAAATATTTGAGTTACTGCTGAAATATTTAATAATTATTTAATAACATTTTTTGAAAATTAAATGAAACAACCAATAATATTATACAGCAAGTGTAATTTTCCAAATTGGAGAAAATACATTATTATAATCGGCTTTATAATTGTGGGATACCAGTTTTCCTGTTTATTAAAGCCTATTTCTGTAAAGGCATCATAATATCTTGCATATCGGTTATTGAAGAATGCATTTTGATTGCATTTTAGATTTGAATTCATCTTGTTGGGAACCGCACCAATAGATTTAATATCTATCATTAATAGGGCCTGCGACAGAGTATTTGACACCCTAGGTGAACCTGTCGAGCACTGCGTGCCCCGACCACGGCAATTAAGATTGAATTATTAATAACTTTCACAAAGGAATGCTATGGTACCTTTTGTTTTAATTCACATTTGCGTTTAATAGAAAGATGAATAGAATAGAACATTTAATGGTATATTTGTTTATACCGGTAATGTAATTTCAAAACTTTATTTTTCACGCTTTGGCTTTAGCAAATGAAAAACGAGTTCCATCAGTTCAAGGCAATGTCATGTTCAATTGACAGAGTTTTTCTTATAGCATGGACGTTCAAAAATATTCGCTCACCACTGTAGTCTATTAAGATGGGTTAAGGTTGGTATGAGTTGTAATGATCATTATACAATTGTTTACTAACATAGGAGTAGAGATGGGGAAAATAGGCTCGACTTTTAAGGATTAGTATTTATAATTTATAGTAATAATTATAACTTGGTCAACTATCATGATGTAACTTGAGGGTGCTTATGAAAAACGTAAATTACACTTTAATAAGTTTAATGTATGTATTTATAATTTAGACTTACTATGAACATTGTTTTCGACTATTATATAGATTAGGGGAGGGGGTATTTAGGAAAAATTATAAATTTTAATTTTATAAATCTAATATACTTATATATTACTATTAGCTTTATTATACCTATTATACTAATTAGGAAAAAGTTAGAAATTATAGTTCGTGAGTTTATTACGATACGTGATTTTCACGCAGGCGCCACGGCGGAAAAATACAAAAGGCGGCAAAATTGTACAGAAATTAGTTATTTTCATAAGATTTTTATGTTTTTATAATAAATATGAATTAAATTAAAAGTAATAAAGTTATATTGTTTTGTTATGTATGCATTTATCGTTTTTTTTTACTCTTATTATGGAATGCGAAGGCGGTAATATGCAATTTTCACACATCATCTGAAACTCTAGCGCCGGTGCTGTATATATATATATATATATATATATATATATATATATATATATATATATATATATATATATATATATAATAAACTCACGAATGTTCTTAAATTCTTTTGTGAAGAGAAGCCTGCCTACTATCTTATCTAGTTCCATTTGGAGTTATGGAACACGAAATCCATTCCTTAGAAACATGTACTTTTTTCTGTCTCAGTTGCTAAACACTTAATTTGCGAACAATCTTTACATCCTAATTTGCCATTTTTATTTTCAGCCATTTATATTGTTCTGTAAATAAACTTACTTGCTTTTCATTCCAACAATCAGGCAACTGGGTATTGATATTGGTATTTGAAAATAAATCTTCCTCGATTTCTACAGGTACAACAGATGTTTCTTTGATATGTTCGTTAAAATCAGGTGTTATGATATTTGAGTTTATTTGTGTAACTGTAGAATTGTTTAATCTGTTGCCAATTGTTTTTTCAGTCATTGTCGGCTGCGGAGCAAAAAACGACAATAAATTTCCCTGTTTTCTCTTCATTTTGGGTAAACAATCACTATAATTTACATAAAATTAGTATTCCTAATTTGTTTTAATATATTTTGATAATAATTATTACTTACCTATTAGAAATGGTAAATTTAGTTTTAATATTTTTATATTAAACTAGCTAGCTATTAATTTTATTTTATTAAAATAAAACGTGTACACATTAATACATTCCAGCTTAATATGAAAGACTATGTAAATTGTTATAGCAATACAAAACTATATATAACACAATTTCAAATATAAAAGCCTACTACCATCAAAATAAGTAATTAACGGTTAGTTTTAAATTTTTGTTTGGCAATTCAATGAATTTAACAACCGGCTCGGCGATTTTTTTATTGCCAACAAACGGCTCGTGCAAGCCGGAGCGAGCCGGCTCCAGCATACCACTATATATATGTATCTAATTTAAATTAGTATTGTTAACATTGATTTTGACTATTACACAACTTTATGAAAATTTATAAATTATTTTTTTATATGTATATTAAGAGGGATAGAGGTAGCTATAGGGTTAGATCGAGATTTTAGGTATTTATTTTTCAAATGAACATTGTTAAGCAGGGCCGGATCTATGGGTGGAGCGAGGGAGCGACCGCACCAGGCGCCAGAATCACACTGAAAAAAAGGCGCCTTTTCGATCAAATTGAAGAATAATTATTCTCAACAAAACTATCATACTGACTGTTATTATAACACGTATTTCTACATAATAATCTATATTTTGATAAATTTGCATTTTTGAGCGCTTTTCCTCTATATATATATATATATTATTACAATAATGTTAAATTTTTATTGAACAAAATTCAAATTTTTCACATTGCTTTGAAACTGTCTCTTTATTGGCGAAAAATCAAATTTAGACTTTAACAATATAGGCGCCTTTTCAAGAAGTTTGCTCCAGGCGCCAAAATAGTACCATCCGACACTGTTGTTAAGTATAATGATAATACTTTATAATTAATGGAATTAAATGCTTTGAGTTAGCCTTAGGATGAATAGAGGTATATATAGGGTTAGATCAAGATTTTAGGTAGTTACTTTTCAATTGAACATCGTTAAATAGAATGATAATATTTCATAAGTAATGTAATTAGTATTGTTAGCTAAAAGAAGTATACCACGGAGTCAGTACGACGTCCGACGACCCCAATCCACTCTTGCATATATGCCAGGTCATGGACCTGCAGCGTCGATGGTTGTGGACCCAGACGAAAAAGGTGCATAGGTGTAGGATTGGCTGGGATCTCTCTTCAAAATCAGCTAAACACTAAAATGAAAACGAGTTTTAAATAATAATAATTTCTAATTCACAATGAAATCGTCCATACTTATAATTTCAGGAAAATCAAAATCAGAATTTTGGCATAAGAGTAAGCATTGAAAATTGACGAAATGTGTTAGTTTATATACCCTATTTTTGGTGTTCAAGTATGCATGCGTGCATTGATGCAGTAAAACAAATTTGAATTATTTTAATTCTAGAACATTCGATTTTTAATTTTTGTCGATTTTGATAGTGAATTTTCCGTAAGAATTTTTGTTTTTATATTTGAAATTTTATTTTTGAATTATTTTTTATTAAATTTGCCTTTATGATGGTTTTGGGCATTTCCAGAACATTCCATGCAAATTTAATCTATTTCTTATTTTTTACTTGTTTTTTGTGAATTCTTTTCTAAAATATTTATATTTTAAGCTAAAACTTTTATTTTTTTATAAATTTTATTGTGTCGTTAGGCGGCCATGATGGATTTCGCCATATTTTATGGATTGTTCTGGATTTTTATTCAAAATTTTGCTATAATTTTCTTTCTGTAAGATTTTATGGTGATTTTCTTAAATTTTCTTTTAATTTTTACTAATCGCCTTTATTCGAATTTGTTTTTTGTTGTTTTGTCTTTCGGTTATATTTGAGTAAGTTTTCGCGTAATACTTCTTGCACGTGTTTTATTTTACTTTTAATTCAGATGTTTTATTTTTGGGTATATTATCTCTCTATTATCATTGTTTACTTGGTGTTTTTATATATTTTTTATTTAAGTGAACTTAATGCTGGGTATGCGTGTTGTGTATTGACACATTTCGTCCCCTTCCTAACTTTAGATTTAGAAATCAGTTCTAGCCCAATAAGTGTACATAGTTTATAATGTAGAGTTATATATGAACTGTCAATTTACATGCCAAAACAAAATATTTTAGCTATTAATTTTTTTATGAGTTTAATGATTTTTAGTTAAATGAATAAAACTGTAATTATTGATGTTTCAAATCTGTTATAGAATAATAATTTAAGTAATTTAATTTTTTATTTCCCATTATTTTAATATATGTAGAAATGCAAATTTTTGCATGGGTCTCGCTCCTCGTCTGCTGCCTTGGAAATGGCCAGGTTCATCGTTTGCTGCTTTGGGCCCCGCATGCTCTAGGACTATAACAGTGCTGGAGACACTATCTGTTAGATTATTTTTCAATATAAAGTTTAGTACATCATGTGGTGATGTACACTTTGTGATTCGTCTTGAAATCAATATCTTTGGAGTCTTCATGTTGCAAAGCTTTCTCAAGATTCAAGTAATTCTCCTTATTTTCCTTACTAGTTTTATTCTGCAAACTGTGAACATCATAGAGGAAACCAAAAATAGAACTAATTTTTTGCATCAGGGTGAATCTTTCTTCAACCGATTGTATTGCCGTGTCAAGGACAGCGGTGTAAACTTTTACTTTGAATTTGTCTTTTGGATCCCGAATAGGTTCGTCGCCATCTCCTTCGTATGTAAATTGTTTCTTCGTTCTTTTGATACGGGCTGGTTCGGGTTGGAAAAGTGCTGGTATTTCTAAATTCACTGCAATTTCAGCTGTATCTACCAATGCTTTCTTTAACTCCGTATCATTTCTGCGGTTTACGAGAAACTTCTTTGTTTCATCCAGATGTTTCATAGCGCCACACATATCTAATTCTTTTGCCTGAAGTTGTTTACTAGTCATGTTGATCTCAAACATAACGTCATACCACACAACCAAAGAAACGACAAACTTAAAACTAGAAATGGCTTTTGCAATAATCTGTGCATCTGTATGTGATATACTACAAGATGCTCATGTTAAATTTGTGCCATTCGCAATCTCTGCCATAGCATCGTAAATATCAACAAGCGGATAACGAAGAGGTTTCAAAGCATCAATTCGACTTTACCAGCTTGCTTCACTGAGTGGTTTAACAGTGAGATTAGAAACATATCGATTTAAAACTTCCTAACGACGAGCTGATGCAAAAAAGAATACATAAACTAAATCAAAGAAAGCTGTTGCTTCTAAGCAATATTTTACCGCATCATTAACAGCCAAATTCAAGGTATGCGCACAGCAAAGAACAAACAATGCTCGGGACTTGACATCTAAAAATCTTCGCCGGACACAATTGTCTTTTCCCTTCATATTGCTGCTATTGTCATATTCTTGACTTCGTAAATTTTCGATAGATAAATACTGCCGAAGAATATTTTCAGTCACTACCAGAACCAGTTGTCTACTTTAGAAGCACAAAACCCAAAAATGTTCCTTTATAGATGTTGTTGCTGCAATCTCATTTTCTGGATTTGAAGCCACATCCACAAAGCAAATGAACATAGTCATTTGTTCAACATGACAAGCATCTGGTGTGCAATCTAGAATTATTGAAAAATACTTATTTTCATGAGCAGATGCTTGCATTTTTTGTTTGATTGCACTGGATAAAAGCTGAATCCGTTCATTTTGTATGTCTTTGTCTAGATAATGCACATGTGTCTCTTTGTTTTTAATCTTTCGAACATGCTCATTCATAAGAGGGTCAAACAAAGCTAGAAATTCCACAAATTCCAGGAAGTTTCCGTTATCAGATACCTAAATTATAAAATAAAAATAATCATTAAAGCCGTCAAATTATTGAGGGGAAATGATGATAAATGAATGATGTATTCTTCTGGAACTCAGTAAAATAGGAGTGGAAGCGAGATATTGAAAAATAAGAAGGGAATAGAAGAAAATAGAAGGTCATTCTTAATTAACAAGTACAAGCGCAAAAGAAGCAAAACAGAAATCTAAACAAATTGAGAAATTTGAGGGATGGCATTGTCAAATATTTATGGAACGGTATAAATATATTTAACACAAATTAGCAGAAACGAGAAATATTTGGAACGAGAGAAAAATTTGCGACGAAAAGAGAACAAATTTGCTAAAAGAAAATTGTGAAAAAATTGAATTTACGAGGAAAGTAAAATAAATTGTTGAAAATCAGGAAACAGTTGGAAGAACCTAGAGTATTGAATTAGTAAATTATAAGTTGTGTTGGGTTAAGGGAAACACGCTTGTGAAAATTCACAAATTATACATATTGATTCGAAAATGTTAATTTTCCTTTAATTTCCCTCCTTCTTTGACCATTAGATTTCCTATTTTCTTAGTTGCAGTGTCAGTAGCGTTATCAGTCAACTTCACCGACATCGTATTGACCATAGTGAAAATGGGGGAATAAGAATAGTAATAATAGTATTGGCAATGACCACTATGTAAAAGCAGAAATCGGAATAGTAATTATGTTTGTAATAAATTGTAATGGCGTATTTCCATCGTCATCCCTCAGTAGGGTTTCAGTTTATTCATTCACCCCACCCTAATCCGAATGCCCGAATGAATGACTGGTGCGTAATGATGATGAGTTCCCAGCGGACTGACTCTCTTGACGAAATTGTTCGTAAGGTTTCTCTCTAGTTAAATACATCTTGTTCTAGAAAATGTCTGAGTCAAATCTGTCAAAATCCTGCCTCAAACCGTGCTTCTCATGCACGGATAAGAATGCCGCTATCAAGCAGGAACAGGTGGAAATAGGGTCCCTGAAGAAACGAATAAATCTTTTGGAGAGTACTTGGTAAACCCCAGCCGGGTGAAGGAGGCAAACAGAAAATTGCTACGACTCGAAAACTGTAGGGACAGTATCCTCGAGGAGAATAGGAATCTGTGTCTCACCATTAAGTCGCAGTCAGAGGCGTTACATCATATCTACTCGGAGTCTGAACTCAAAAAACGAATCTCAGAATATCCTGTTTCCGATCGGGAAAACATTTTTCCCGCGCACCGTCTGCGCAATGATCTCTTGTTCTTTATCAAACCTTCATGATTTAGCCACGGGATTGAATCTCCTAATCCCACGCCAGATATTCTATACATCGGTACTAGTATGGCTCCTGCTAAGACTTCAACTCCTCTGATCGTCCCCTAGGTGGTAAATGATCCGTCCGCAACGGTTAATACCAACTCCCGCCCGAAAAGGAAACGCCTCATTCGAGCAGAAAAATCTAAACGCAAGCGCGATGGGATGGCCGCTGCGGAGGCTGCTTTACTCGCGCTCCCTTCCTTAATCCACCCGACAACACCAACACCAGTGGTTCCTCAACCACTGTCGTTCAGAATGGTGCCAATAACGGCCACTCCATGGGCCTATGATGCACAATTAGAAGCAGATCTTGAGCTTATTTTATTGACTCAAGATAATTTCTGTAAGTTTACTAAAATGAAAATAGTAAATGGATTTGATGAAAACTAGTCAAGTCGGTTAAAAACCCAATGTCATCATTATCGATGATTGGTATCAAGAAGCTAATAAAGAAAAGAATTTTAATAATTTATTCACCAAAATCAGTGGACATGTTGGTGTTACTGTTATTTTATAATTCAAAACCTTTTTCAACAAGGTGGTACACGTCGAACACGTAATTTAAATGTTCCATATATTTAGTTTTTTACGAGAATCCTAGAGAAGCAACCGTAATTGATTTTCGTGCAAAACAAGCATGTCCGAATAATCGTAATTTTTTAATCAGTGCATTCCAAATTGCTACAAAATTGCCACATGGATATATATTTCTTGATTTCACACAACAATGTCCTTATGATTTAGGGATAAAAATTGATATTTTCAACCAAGATAGTGCCATAGTTATAAGAAAAGTTGAAAATATGTTTGAGTAATAATGTTTTTAAAAGCACGTGTTAGAAACCTTAGAAAATTTAGAAAAGTATTAGAAAGAGTATTGAAATCAAAGTTCCACCAAAAACTAGTTATACTCAATCTAAAAACTTATAACTGGAATTTTCCTGCATTGAATCAGTAAATCCAAAGCATTTATTTAATAAACACAGAAAAACATGGTTTCGGGCAGGATTTCGTAAGGCTTGGTTCTGACATGGGTTAGAATCTGAATGTGAGTTAGGTAGTGATTTAATAGAAACAACTAAAAACAGATTGTGAGTGATCAGATATCAATGAAAGTGTACTATGCCTAGGTCAGTTTGCACTTTCTTCTCTCCTCCTACTAAGCCTTCTATGTTTAACGAATACAGAACACCCTTTGTACACCGTATCATTCTAGTTAACAACTCAAATCAACCTTTCAAAATTTGTGGGAGAGTGGTTTGATCAAAGACCTGAATTTACTCTTTTGATTTATTACAAAATATTTGTTAGCCCTAGATGAAAAGTTTTCCTTAGGTTGAAGTTCAACCCCCCCCCCCCCCCCCCCGCCCCTCTCCCGAAAAATATTTACTCCAATGATCTCGATACAGATTGGTTGTTAACACTAATGTAAACTTTCAGCAAATTTCGATTTAGCTAAAACTAACACTCATAAAAGGAATAAAAACGGGGCGATTGCCATAGTTAAATGTTTTAATTACCGACCGGAATGATCCCTCGTTTCATGGTGGTTTTACTCCCGAAATTACCCGAATTAACTTGAAAATAATTAACCCCAAAACAGATATTATTTTATTGCCAGTTAGCAGGAATTTTGTGATTAACAATTAGCGAATTAAATTTAATTTCAATTAGTTGTCAATGCGACCTGTCAGATTGTATATCCTACCACTTATATTTATGTTTCTGGACGTTCACCGGATGTTGATTTTGAAGGAGTTGTCAGTATTCAATTTCGGCGGCACATCCTATTTTTGATTTCCCGGTTTTTAGCCCAACACCAACAATCAAGCAAATAAATTTATGGTCAATGTAAATCCGATTTATTTATATGAAAATTGGGATGTTGCTTTGTTAGATTTCACTTTTGTGTCTAAAATCGTTCCATTTTATAGTAAATATACGATTAAATACACAACGACAACACTTATTAATGAAAATAAAATAATTTTAATTCATAACAAAGAAAAATATTTTCAAGAGGACAATGAATAAAATCAAAACTAAAAAATATAAAATACAACTTCCGGCATTCGAAACGGAGAAAAATGAACATATCAAAATGAAGGTAACGTGTTATAAACAAAAGATTTTGTTTTACACATTTAAAGATGATTTAAAGATGACTTATTTAATGGAAAAATTTGCAATGATTTGAAAGATAAAAAAATTAAATTTAAAATTAAAGACACAATTGAAAGTGTTGAGTTTGATAATAACCACATTGGGATTTCCCGAAAATAAATATATTAAAGATGGTATATCTAATGAATGTTTGATATTACAGAAAATAATTAAACTTTATCAACAAATGTGTATCTATTCCAATATTATTGAACTCATATTAGCTGGTGAATCTAGTGTTGTTTTTTTTAAATCAATATGGATTGAGAAACATGAACAGGATGAAGTTGTACATATCACTGTTTAAAATCCCATGTATTTACCTGTTTCAACCTCATAATAAACATACGCGTGAATTCTGGTAAATTAATTTAATTTGCAAGAAATTCATAATGTTGAGATAAGCTCAGAAAAATAACAATTTATTTTTCCTTTTTCTGTTTGATTAAATTAGTATTAAATAAGTAATTAAAAGTAAAAACTGAGATGACTCCACATAACAATTAAAACACATCAAGATTATTTAAAATTAATTATAACACCAAGTAAAACTAAAGTAAAATTAAAACGAAAAATTAATAAATAAAACAAAATTAATAAAATCAAGAAAACCAAGCAATTACACATGAGACACATTTTGAAACTAACACAAATAACCGAAAAAAGAAATAAAAATGCAAAAAATATCACCATTATCCACAGGAGAAGCGTGATATAAAATGGTGATCATTCGACCAGTCAGAAAGAAAAGAAATAAATTTAATTCAAAAACAGAATTAAAACAAAAAATTAAACAATCAAATGGATTAAAATTAAATTAACAACAATAAATTCGATCAGAAACGATCGATTCTGATTGGTCGAATACATTTAAAAAAATAATATATAAGAGAGTCTCAGTTCACAATTTACCACTTTTAAATGTTTCAAAACATATTTTCTGACTACTTTTTTTAACTCAAAATTTTTAATCTGAATTGCAGCACCTATTTCTAACCACTTTTCAAAAAATATTTTCTTCAATCAAAATTTTAAGCTTTCTTATTCTTAAACCACTTTTTTATAAATCCAAATTCTCAGCTGATTTGAATTAATCATCAGTGAACCAACTTTTCAAATTTAGAAATTTAATTTCAAGGATCAATTTTTTCAATCTAAAATTCTCTACCATATTCATTCGTATTCATTAGACAACATTTGTAATCGTACATTTGGTAATTTTATTTTTATTTTCATTTTATAGTTGAATATGTTATGCTATTGTCATGTTATGATCTTTATTAAAATTTTCATTTAAAAACCGTATTCGTTTTCCCTCTCTATCAATGTGTTGAGGATACCTAAATAACAATTTATAAATAAATAAATAAAATTACCTGGGAAAGATCGCCATGACAAACGGGACGATCTGTGGGAACTCAGAAAAGAAAACGAAAGTAAAAAGAAATTAAAATGAGAAAGTTAAAGGAGATAAAAGGAATCAAAAATGAAAATAAAAACGAAGGTCAGTACTAATTAATTAGTACAAAAAGGAAATGGAATTTTGAAATCGGGGAAAAAGGAAAACAACAATATCCTTATCTCGACAGCTTGCCAGTGATAACATAATTACTGTGAGAAGGCGGTTAAACAAAAAAGGGAAAAGAAAAAAAATAAGATCAATATTTGGACTGGATTGGTTTGAAGTTACAATTTGGAATTGGGATATCGGTGTTTGATTGGGATAGTTGTTTTGGTGAGCATGTTTTTCTATTTGATTTAGATATAACATCTGTTGGATATTGCCTGTCACATGTAGATATAGGTGTTCATTGAGCAGGTGAAGGAATAGAATTATTTTGGAATAATTTCCTTTCTTGAACTTTGATTAAAGGTTGTTGATGATTTTTATAGAAGGGTTCTGTTTCGAATTTAGTAGAATTCGTAAATATTTGTAATTTAGAGAGGTTATTAATAATTTTGAATTTATTGATTTTTTTTAAAGTTTTCTATAGTAAGAATTTACTATAGAGACTTATTCTATATAGTCTAATTTTAATATTTGCAACGTAATCAACAATTATAAAAATAACAATAATAATTTCTAATAAAAATTTAACAACACATTACAATAAGCTTTCGAGAGGTCACTAGTTGAAAATATGATGGATTGTAAATTAATGTGTTATTAGATATTTGATAAATGGCATTAAGTATGCGTTGTGAACAATAATTTGATTAAGTTGACGGTAGTCGGTGCATGGCCTGAGTGAACCGTCTTTCTTTGTGATTACGTATATTGCTGACGCCCATAGTGATAAAAACGGCGTTAAATACCTGAACTCTATAGGCTGATAAATTCGGCTTTGAATGGGTCGAGTTTGATGAGTGGGAGAGATCTGGCTCGGCTGTGTTGAGGTATGTACGGTGATGTCTTCAGCTATTGTTGTTGAAAGAATTGAAAATGCTGAGTCGGATTCCCCGAAGATGTGAATTGATGAGCTGGAATCGAAAGTTGCTTCAACGGTAATACTCACCGTCGACTTGTATTACGCCCGGTTCACCAAAATGTCGTGTTATACATAAATAAGTCAGTTAGTTGATGAATACTTGTGTCCTTTATTTTTGCAATCGAATAACTAAAACTGAACATTAAAATTAAACGATTTTGATCACACTTACAACTTGATACTGTATTTGCACCTTTCTTTCGAACTAATCTATGGTAAGGTTGCCCAATGGGTAATCACCTTTTCTGATAAAATAATTTCTAATTTTCTTTAATTTTAATTATATTTCATCTTTTTTTATTTATTTAGTTTAATTATTAAATTTTTAATAAATATATTTTATTAAAAACTATTTTGTTTAATACACCTAATTAAATGAACTAAATTACCATATTTATAAAATCCTTTTATTCTATTATTATATTATGGGATTATGGAATTATTCGAAACTAAGAAACATTATATAATTATCAACGGAACCGTTGCATTATTCTGTGACAGATTAAGTGGATATATCAGTTTCTCTGATGGTATAGTTTTATTGCATTAACTTTTTAATACAACATTTTAATATAGCCAATGAAGTATCTTATGAATGGAATCCTGTTTGCCTTGGAACTATTAAAGGATTTATTGGAAAAATAAAATTTTCTGCTGGTATGGTTTTAAATTTGAAATAATAAAATAGTTACAAGTAATTCAAATAAGTAAACTCAATAATAATTAATTAAATATTTTTTGGATTTTAAAACATACTATTGATATAGTTCATTTTAAAATTCATTAAAATTTATAATGTAAAGTTATAAAAATATTTTTCAATAGTTTAAGATGATTATAATAAAAATAATATTCTTCGATGCCATGGTTTATATATTTTCAATGATTTACTATATAATTGTCATTTCCATTTTAAATTCAATAAGGTCCATAATCTTTATAATAAATGATTAACATTAAATGCTTGATATATTTTGCAAATGAACATTATTTATTGGGAAAATATATAAATGGATGCTTATCCTTAGATAATCTATCATTTATTATAAATGTAATTCACTTGTTCAAAATATTATTTACTTTTTATTGTTTCTAAGTTATTCGGGCATTTACAAAAAATGGAATTATTTAAGGTTTCACTAAATTCAAATTCTGGAAAACAAATTTTGGGAAATTGAGTTTCGTATTTTATTTAATGGCTTATTATTATTATTCTTGAAGAATATTCCATTGTTCATGTTCCATTTTATTCAAGCAAGAGAACGCATGCTTTAAAATTGTATGTATATTTATATTTTAAATAAGCTCAGTTTTCTTGGTTAATGGATTGTGGAAATGTGTAAAAAATAGCGTTTCCCTTAATTACTATAACCAGCGGTTTCCAAACTTTATGCTACTACGCCTCCCGCGCTTCCCCAACTTAATTTTATTATAGATATAATAATATAAACACGTTTTAAATAATAAAACCTTTATTTAAAAAAATTACAGAATTATATAACAATTATAAATTAAAAAATTTTTAAAAAATAAAGCTTTCACGTATATATATATATATATATATATATATATATATATATATATATATATATATATATAATTACAAAATCAACTATATCTAAAGCATCAAAATTTAATGCGAAGGATGCTATTGTTTATTGGAACAAAGGTTATCATTGTTTTTCAAAGTAGCTAGTTCCAAAAAGTCCGTTTGGCATAAATAGGACGTAACAAATGGTAGAAGCACTTACATTGCTTTGCAATACAGATATTCGTACTCTCCACGATAATTAATCCAAAATTGAATTAGGGTTTCATTTTGACACTTTTGTTTTAGTGAACAATCGTATGATAATTCTATCAATTTTTATTAGAATCTAACTGTTAGATTGCGTTTCTTATTTTATTAACACTTTTTTTGTCACTCCTGGCCAAGATTATTGCATCCACTTAGACTAGTCTATCCCTCCTAGTTTGAAAAACGCTGACTATAAATGTACTTCTGAGTCAAGAAAGATGCAAACGATTAGGTTTTTATTAACGTTTGGACATTTGTATTTAAAATTGTATATATTTCAAATCCATGGCGAGTAAAATCTTTTATCTTTTACACTGTTAATCGTTTTCAATTTCCTTTATTTTCATTTCCATTTTAGACTATCGATCAACATTTTGTTTAACATTTAATACGAAATATTGATCAATAATCTTAAAAAGAAACGAAAATAAAGGAAATAAATTATAAAGCTAATAAATACCGTGGAATAATTTGACAGTAATTTCGTTATATTATTTCATATTTAATTATTTATTTTTCATTGTGTATTCTACACATTTTTTCGCATTTGGTGAATAATTTAAGTTGGTTACATAACTAAAATTATATTTACAGATAACTTTTATAAAGATAAAATAAATACTAAGAAATAATAACGCAATTTATTCATTATTGTTCGAAAATACTTGTCAAAATTACATGTGATTTGAAATTATCGCAAAGCACTTATATATCTAGTAGAACCGCTACTAAAATTTAACATTAAATAAAAGTATTAATGTTAATTATTAATGAAAATTATGTAATAATTTTAAGTATTGTAAAAATCTGAAATGGTTGATAAAATTATATTTCAGATTTTACCTGAAAATAATGGATGTTTTCGAACTAAACCCTTATACAAGTTAAATTATCATTAATATACTGTACAATCAACTAAAGAAATTAAAAAAAAAGAAAAATGTGGATTTTTCTTAATAAAATCCTATTTAATGTTAATCAGTCAGTGTTTTATCAACTAGTTTAGGAGTGTAGAAAGTGCTCTTACATTAAATAATAATAACAAAAATAAAAAATCTCTAGTAAAGTATTTACCGTAGAGATTAAGTCAGTTAAATCTTGAGTGTGGCTCTGATTGGTTTAGATTAACTTTTCACTTTATGAATAAATAATGTGAATTAGTTCATATTTATTTGAAATATATTTTAATGAATGATTCCATTATCGCCAAAGTTATTCGAAGTTTAAACAATAATAATAATAATAATAATAATAATAATAATAATAATAATAATAATAATAATAATAATAATAATAATAATAATAATAATAATAATAATAATAATAATAATAATAATAATAATAATAATAATAGTAATAAAAAAATTATAAAAAAACTAACATAAGTATTCATTTTATAATAATAATTTTTGACTTTTTAATATTACACATTTAGCTATTACGCATAGGTATTAAATTTAGTTACCCTTAATAACTATGAGACAAAAATTCAAATTATTAGGTTAAATTTAAAATAATAATTTCATAATTTACGTAGTATAGCAGTTTTAAAAGAAATAATTGCTTAAATAGTATAAATTATGTAAGTTTCGATTTTCAGATAACATTAGAATAAAAATATCATTTTATCGATTAAAATTAAATTTTGATGTGATATTTTAAACTTCTAAATAAAAACTGACTTAAATGATAATCGTTTTTATAATATTTATCTTCCATTGAAAAATTAAATTACATTTAAATTTCGTATAATTTTGCTGTAATTTTATAAATTGTTTAATATTTTCAAATTGTTTATTCTTATTTCTCCAACAAAAAAATCATTATAAAAATAAATCATTTTGTCTTAAAATAGTGCATTGCAATAATTAAAAATTATGAATAAAGTTTCACATAATATAGTAAAATTCACAATAAAATTCATTTTAAATCTGTTAATTCTTTAATTGGGTCGTTCACTTTTTGCTTATAGATGGAGAGAGCAAGCTCATGCTTATTAATAGAATTGAGAAGGTTGGAGAATCGCCTATTTTTGGTTCGGTTTGTAGAATCGCAAAAATCACAACTATCTCACTGAATGCTTTGCCTGTGGCAAATTTAGATATTGATGTAAGTTTTTTTTAAATACTAAGATTTCAATTGTAAATCAATTATAAATCAATTATAAATCAATTATAAAAACTATTTCGAAAGAATATATGGTTATTTTGTCACATTTTCTATTCGAATCAGAATTTAGTTTACATTTAATCTAGATTATTTTTCATAAATTAAGAATATACATCTTTTACAAACTATGCTTTGTATGCATATTTCGCATGACTAGGGCTTTTTTTTTAATTAATAAATTTTAATTTTTGTGTTTTACATTATCTCATTTTTTATTTGAAGCAAACCATTTATATTACTGGGATTTACAAAATTCTTTAAAATAAGAAATGATATTTATTCCTCTGTAATTTTTATTTTTCATTCGTAGATGACTTTCCTAGTGTGATAAAGTTAGTTTTCCTTAATAAATATATTGTATTTTATTCATTTTTCTCAAGCGAACAAAAAAATAAACAAATTATAACCTATTGAGAGCCTACAAATTTTAATAACAGTTTTGAATATTTCTGTATTAAAATTCAATCAACGACTGAAAATTTATCATGAATTTTGTAAATAATACCCACTTTTTTTTGATCTTACAACAATTACCCAATATTTATAGTTTATTTTAACTGCGTAAAACTCATTACATAGAAATACATACATGGAAAAATGCACCAGTCATTTTGACTGGTTTAGTATAAGTGGCGATAAAAATAAAAAACTAACCGCGTAATTGTTCATTTAATTATCGCTGCAATTGTCATGATAATCGTTTCAAAACAAAAAATAAGATGAATCAGGAATTTGAAAACAAAATTGTAAAACCAATCATTTTGACTGGTGTGGTAAATCTAGTGTTAATAACTATTATAATTGATATTGTTTAAATTTCAAACACGCGAATGTTTGAAAAATCACCGAAGGCGGTAAAATTTGACTGAAAATTGATTTATCAAGCTAACTTCAATCAATTTCAATGAATATTACGGAGGTTTCAGTGTCACCGGATAGTAAAATGATTTTCTTGAAGGAAAGTTACAACCAAAATAAATTTGATTCTATTATTTTACAAGCACAAGAACTTACTTGTATTTTGAAAGTGAAAAATTGTTTTCCCACAAAATCCGTTGAAAGGGAAAGAAAAAAGAATACAATTTTTTGACGAGCCTGAAATTGTGGAACAAAATTTATGTTCAAAGAATACAAGCAAAATCTTTTCGGCAAGATGTCTGAATGTGCCATAAAAGTATCAAAAGATCGATTTGAAGCTTTTGAAGTTGGAATTGAACCATCCATATTTTTATTCAACATCAAAAAACTCTTCCATGTCTGATGAAAATTTAAAAACTTGTTACGAGGGTATGGAAACCAAACTAAGTGAAGAAACTAAAAAGATATTTAAGGGGAAGAATTAAACTAAGAGCTGACTGAAGTCTCTTTCCTCTCGGGTTTCCGAAAATTTTGTATCAGAAAAATCTTTAAAATATTTGTATAAAAATAATTTAAATGAAATTTATGCAAATGTTTCTGTTGTATTAAGGATTCTTCTTACATTGCCTATTACAGTTGCTTGAGCAGAAAGAAGCTTTTCAAAATTAAAAATTATTTAAGATCTAGCATGAGTTAAAATAGACTACTATAGCTACTATTTCAATTGAAAGCAACATTGTTCAATGATTTAAATATTGAAGAATTGCGATTAAAATTTTCGCGAATGTAAGCTAGAAAAGCTATATTTTCAAAATAACTTATAAATTAGAATTACATAAATTAAGATTTTTATGAATTTAATTACAGTAAATAAAAATGTATTATTTTACTTAGCATTCCAAATATGTTTTAAAGTTAACTATTTAAAAAATCATATTGCCGAAAAATGCGGCAATGAATTTTTTTCTGGATATTAATAAATTATTCATTCATTAAACTCGATAATTACCGTATATTTCGGCGTATAAGACGACCCTTAGAGTCAAAAAATTACCCTTGAAAATTGTGGGTCGTCTTATACAACCGATATAAAAGAAAGTATTACAGTACAGGTAGTTGTATTTATACTAGTTGTATTTATACTACTACAACCGATATATGATAAATCATAAAAATTTGCTCTAATTTTGTACCTCGTCTTATCTGACGGTCGCCTTATACGCCGAAATATACGGTATAAATTTAGTAAATATAATTAATAATTAAAGTACTTTAATATTCTTGTTAGGCGTGTTGATAAAATATAAATGCTAAAAACTATTGACTTACATAATAAATGAGAATAAAATATAATTTATCAGTTTTACTATCATAATGTTTGATTGATTCCTATTGTAATATATTTTATACATTTATTGAAATACAACAATAATCTATTTTGAAAGTATTTGCATAAAAAGCTAACAATAGCGAATAAAAAATATTACGTTACAATGTTATTTAAATTTGTTTCATGATAATAATTATCAGGAAAATCAATTCTCTATTTTCACTTTAAAATGAAAAACAAACACATTATGTTTTATATAAATCATTATGTGATAGTACCTATAGTAGTAATTATGAAAACATAATTAATAACAACGAAAATTTATTAATTATAAAATTGCGACTGACGATATCTGAATACCACCTGAAGGTGATAATGATTTGGCTGCGATATCCGTGCTGGATGAAAGTTTCTTATGAATTGTTACTGCAAATTTTATATTCTTGTTTTTCTTTATTTCAAAACGTGCGTATTTTTTGTATTTCCTATTATTTAAACAAGTGGTTTGTTTCTTAAATCTTTTAGTATAATATTTTCTCTCTTTTACTGTAAATACAATAATTTTTAAATCACTTGTTTGCGGATACCTCAACTAAAGATGATTTGCTTCGTTAGTATTAATATACAATTTGAAAATAAAATAACTATGAAGTGAATTATTTAATTATATCATTAATAAATATAATAATTTCGTATTTTTAACTTAAACTATAGTTAAAACATGAAAGATGGGGTGTTATTAAAACAAACTCTGAACATTTATACTCTCTAGGGTTGCCACATGTTGAGAGGCTCAAAGTAGGACAAATCAATAAATATCTAAATTGTAGGACTGTCCTACCGAGCGTAGGACGTGTGGCAACTCTAATAATCTCGATATGCTGTGATTATAACTATTTTATAACTATAACTATTACAAATGATACAAAAATTATTTCACAACTTATCATAAATCTACACTAAAGGTCAAAATTGTTATTTTCTTGATGTGCAAAACAATTTTTAAAGATTAAGATGAACAATATTAGGGGTGTTTAAAAAAATTAAATAAAATTTATTTTTATTGACATATTTTCCAATGTTAAATTTAATAAAATATTAAAGATAAAATAGTGAAATCGTTTTTATCAGTTTGTACCAATCTGTTGAATATATATATATATATTAAAAATTTTTCAAATAGCTATGCAAAAGACATCATTTTGGAATAAAAAAAACAGATAGAATTACCACACCTACAGATGGCCAAAAGTCGCTGATGAAAGGCTTCCAAGAACACATGAAAAATGTCAATATTAAGCCAAAAAGAGTAAGTAAAAAACTGTTTTAATATAAATTTGTCTAATTAAGATCCACTTTCAATACTTTAATGTCTCAGTATTGTCAATATTTGTTAAAATTTCGAGTATTAAATATTAATTAATTATTAATAATAATAATAATAATAAAAATAATAATAATAATAAATAATAATGATAATATAATCATATTCGTATTTATTAATTTTCTACAGATTCCATGGAAATCAGAACCACTAACATTATCTAATGATGTAAGAATGTATTGCATGAAATTATTGTACATTAATTATTGTGTTGTGCAATTCTTGATATGAATGTTTTAATCTTTTGAAAAGTGATCTAAATTTATTTTCAATTTTATATGAGCCTTTGATTCTAAGGACTTTTAAGTTTTTATTGAGAAATTAAATTTTGTTTTCTGAATGCTACAATGCAAAAGTTTTCGTTTTTTGTTTTTTAAATTTTAATTATGGTTCTGCGTAATATTACTATTATATCTTTCAAAATATAAATATTACAGACATTTCAATGTAAAGCCGTTTTCTAAATCGTTTATTTCACTTTATCGTTAACGAAATTACAATTTAATGAAATTTATTCATAATTATAAATTATAATAGTAATTTTAATCATCAAAACTTCCAATTTCACTTACAACATTCAATGATGTAGGAAGTTGCGTTATATGTAGTATAACAATTACGTAATTGTCGTGGTTAGATGATTTGGAAAAACTTAATATGAAAAAATGTTGTAAACTTTGGAAAACAGGATAAGGAAAACCTAAAAATGAGAAATGAAAAATACTACAAAAAGAGGAAAAAAGAAAATATTATTTCGATAGCTTGTCAGAAATAAAATTCTTTTGGATTTTTAAGAAATAACGATTTTTTTTAAATTTATTTATTAGCGATAAAGATAATAACTGATGAATAATTCAAATTATCGGATAGTTAATGGAAAAAATGATCAGTTAACAGAATTTGTCGGAAGTTAAAATAGCAAATGTTGAATTTATTGATATGATATTAATAGAGAAAATAGATAAAAGATTATAGACAGAACAAAAGCAAGAATATCACGAAAATTACAGGTTAACGAAATGTTTTGTATGAAAACATATCAATGTAAAGATTGACAAGAAACTAATATTAAAAACAAGACGATATTGACTAAATTTATGATATTGGTGAAATTTGCAATAATACGAATTAAAGCTATATAATAAAGATATATAATCGATTCAACTATACCAACGTATCGAAATCAGATCATTTGTCAAATGATCGCAAATTAAAATTTCATTGAACGCTTTTCTTCACGAAGAGTCGTAATAAACACAAGACTTTAAATCATTTTATTAATTTGTGCTATGTAGTTATTAAAGTGAAGACATGATTAGAACTGCGATAACCAATACACCGTGTTGCATTTAATAAATATTTTATTGCATGTATAGGTAGGATTTGCATACATAGAAAAATGAGTTATTACTGCCAACAAATTATTGTCAAGATTTTATAAAAATTTATGGAAATTTCATATTTTAAATTATTTATGTGGATTTTAATTTCAAAATTACTTCAAAAAATGTAAGTTGTTTTTAATTTTTAAATTTATTAAATAATTAAATAAATACCGAAACTTAAAAATTTATAAACCCAATTGCCCATAATTTGCTATTTTTTCAAGGATATTTTTAACATAATTTTAACAAGTATTTTCTTAAAAATGATTATCTTTTTATGTGGTGTACTTTAATCGATTGTTTGTATGTTTGATTTATTATAGAAATTTCACTTATCGTGTTAGTCTGTTGTATTAATTTTTCTACCCTTTCTGGAATTCTATAATAAATTCGTAGGTGTAACCGCTAATAAATTTTTAGTGCACAGGTGGGTTTCTATGTATTTTATTATATAATTTATTGATTATTTTATTAATTGCAACGCGATGTAAAATTTAAATATTGATAGTTCCATATTTTATTAAAGTTAGACTAAGAGTCAGATAAATAGTTGATATTTAAATTCACTAAGAAAACTAAAAAAAATCTGAAACTGAGTTATAAATTATTTTTCAAATACAAAAATTTTTTAGAAATCTTAAAAAGTGATTTACTATTTATCGAATACAAAATGTTGAATTTTTTTTCAATTTGTAAATTTTTTGAGATTAGCAGTAATTTTTTTTTCGGTCACCTTTGATTTGTTTTCTTTGATGATATTCTATTTATTTATTTTGTCAGACTGAAAATCAAACCTCTTGAATTTATTCCACAAGAATTCACATTTTAAAATACTGAATCAACCAATAATTGTAAAATTTATATACAAATATAATAAAATAAATAAAATAATTATTTAATAAATTAATATTAATAATACTATAATAGTGATAAATGACAGTTTGTAATTTTAATTTAGAAAGATATCAGGGATCGAGAAAAATTCGAACGTCGTATGCTTGAGGTAAATTCATTTCATTCGGTATAATAAAATAATTCATTTAAATAACTTTTTTTCTGTTATAAATAATTTATTGGAAATTTTCGGCTAAAAGGACGAATTTTTAATTTCTGTTTTTGAAAACAATTCTCAAAATAGAAATCATGCAGATGATATTTATCGAGATATATAGTTTAATCTAACCAATTTAGGTCGTCTCCAATTTGACAATAATTAATAAATTCATCCTCAGGGAATAATTTGAAATACATGTTTTTATATTTCTTTTAGAAATTCATATTCTGTATAAATCAAATTTATTTTCGAGGACCCAAATTAAGAGTTTATTTACTAAGAAAGTTATTTTAAAATTTATGTTATTAAATTTATTGGTGTTTTGATTTTGTAAATAATATTATTTTGAAGAAATCAAATACCTATTTTACATTCGTATAAATATTTAGTGAATTTTTGTGATTAACAGGGTCAAATTTCTAAATGTTAAAATTCTATATTTAACTTATATACAAATTTCCAAAAAAATAAATGTCAGCTATATCATACGCATGGCCAGATCGAGGGGAATGACTAACAGAAGTTTGTGGCCGGGCTTGAATCGAAAATTATATATGAACCTAAATTTGTATTGGTATTGCCGTACTCAGTAGATTTTGCAGATTATAAAAGAAACTTAAGCAAGAAGTTTGGGAATTTGAATTATAAGATTGTGTCAAGTTCATGTAGTATTATGTTTATCAATAAGTCCAAAACTTCGGTTGGATAGTGTTCTAATCTTGTTTATCAAATGTTCATTTAATGGATGTAATGCCACATACATTAGAGATACTTCCTGTCATCGCTGTATTCGAGCTCGTGAACATTACAGACCGAAGGCATTGACCAATATTAGTGAGCGCTATAAGGACACAAAATACTGCTAATTCTTATTTTATAAATTTTATTAAAAAATTTCAATAATTATTGGGAACGCGTAATTTGTGAACTTTTATTTATATTTATTAGATTCGAAAATTAATTTGCAAAATGCTGTGAATTCTTGTATTTTAAATGTTTTTAAATAGTTTTTTTCTAAATTATATATAGCATATGGATTGTTGTTGTTAAATTAAATAATTTTAAATAATTTAAATATCTACTTTTTAATTTTTAATATCAATACTTTAATATCTTTTTTTATATATATTTGTTTCAAATTAAAAATGATTTATTATTTAAATTATGATTTTTATAATTTCAAAAAATAGTTTTTATTAAAAAAATGATATAATTAATAAATTTGTTCAACAATCTATAATTTCTATAGTTATTCTATCCTACCTGACGATCACAGGAAAACTGTCGAAATATATAACGTATGTTTGAGTGGTGCTTTCTTATAATTAATAGTTATCATGAATGTTTAATTTTTTATTTAAAAAATACAATTAAAATATATTAAAAAAGAAATGGAGGAAGGACCACTACGTCACGTCGTTTCTGGATAACACAAAATGGGGATCTATTTTTATTTTTAATACTAAAATAATATTAGAAAGTTATAAGAAACATACAAGTTCAAACAAAATTTAATTATACTATGGAATTTGTTAGAAGTTACTTAATGTTCGTAAAACAGGAAGGTATGGGACGAGAAACGTTGCTAGGTCAGTCTCTGATTGAAGATCCCAAGGCCTTTTCGCCCAGAATAGTAGCATAATATCCAGTTCAGTTAAATAAAACCCATCGTATTTGAAACATTTATATAACCGGATTTCGTGAAAGTTTTTTCAATTAAACATGGTTTTTACCAACCATGTGTTTGAGACCCTGAGTTACATAGTATTATTAATTTATGTAATCAATTGCGAATCAAATAATTACATTGATAGTAGTTATTTATATAAAATATTTGTTTCTATTCGACTTTGGTTTGTGTATGAATTATGGTAATTTACTGATGCTACTTAAAAATTAGATCACTAATCCAAAAATTAATTTCAATTGAATTTTATCTTATCAAATTAAAGAAAATATATTTTATCAAGTGATTTACAGCTGATAAGGATTGTGTGCTCAATAAACTTTCATAATAATATTAATAAATCATATAGAGTATTTGATTACTGGAAAATAATTAATCATAATGATGTTTAATCATGTTTAAATATATTTACCATTGCCATTACTTTGTACTATACAATTTTTTTTATTGAATAATATACATTTTTGAACATTATTTTGATTAAAAATTCAAAAAAAAATCAAAATAAAATCTTTTTTTATTTTTATAGTATGTAAGGCAGCTCGAAATTATCTCGAGTGTACAAATAAAATTTTGTCTAAATTACTTCTTTACAGTGTGTTTTTGGATTTATCGACATATAATTCTAAAATTGGTTTGATTATAAATTTTTATATTAATTGAGGTTGCAACTTAAAGAGTAATATCTAATTTAATCTAATTCTACAACAAAATATAATTAAAATATAGTTTCAAAAATTCCTATACTTTCCCTGATACACTGGAAATCACATCACTTGCTTATTAGCTTGGTCACAGAAAATGTGTAAACTTGTAAACATGGCGTATGAAAAATAATAATCACCTCTGCGGACTAAAAAATTAGTCGATACACAAAGACTGTTTACAAGTGCATCCGATTACCTTCAGCATTTTTAACTTATAAAGTAGTGGTTAAATTTTTTTGCGGATGTCTTACACTTGAGTAATATAAACAGCACAATCTTTGTGATACCCAGTGCAAATCCCAATTCGAGCTTTTAGCTCTTATCAGTACTATGCGGGAGACGCGATTTCTCTTCGGGCCAGGTAAGTATACAATATTGTTGATTCAACTTTATTGCATACTTTCCCTGGTACACTGGAAATCACATAACTTGGTTATTAGCTTGGTCACAGAAAATGTGTAAACTTTGAAACATGGCTTATGAAAAATGATAATCAACTCTGCGGGCTAAAAAATTATTCGATACACAGAAACTGTTTACAAACTGAAGAAAGGCTTCCGAGTATATTATGATTTTTTAGCTGATTTATGTTCCAGTTTGAACTTCTTGAAAATTCAAGCATAATTTTTCTAACAAAATTGCTTTATCGTATTTATTTACAAAAATTTGCTTAAAATTCTATTAATTATCAATTTAATTGTTAAACAAGTAGATAGCCTTTTGCTGCAAAGTATATATTGAATAAAATGAAATAATTTTTGATTATAAAAATATAAGTTAATTGTTATAATAGAATTGAGAATTTTTAACTATATTTAAAAACAATTTCAAAATTTTGTCATTTCATTTGCAGTGAATTTAAACACAAGTGCAAATTTTATTTGTATTAATCAGAAATATCCTTTTTTTGTATCGTTAAGATTTGTCTTTACAACCAAATTAAACAAGATTCAAATTTATCTTTTTCTTATTCATTTGCTGGCTGTACAGTAATTTAATATGGTGATTGCTAGAATCCTAGTTGACATATTAATGATAATTGAATTTAATTGCACTAAAATTGGAATTTTGATTTTTGGAAATCCACATTTTTTAAATGAATGTCATTTATAGGATTGATAAAGAATTGTTCTTACCATTATATTAGGCTCTTTCTTTATATTCTAATATACTCTGAGCAAATTAATTTTGAATAAACTTTCACTGATCACATGTTAACTACATTAACATATTTTAGTTAAAATTTTGAACTTTAGGTAGTGAACTACCAAAATTTGCTATACACTTAGAATCTATTTCACTTACTAATTTATACGCTCTATTTGAGATATTTTATTTTATTCATATACTACTTTGAATTATTTTAAAATCTTCAATTATTAAAATTGAGCTCTGTTAAAAATATCTCTATAATATAACCAATTTGTGATTTCTTTATTGAATATATTACCTTAATTCCAACGTTAATATCAATGTTAATTGATAATAAATATTGGACAGTAATAATAATTATTAACAATTGGACACTGGTATCACCAAAGCACTATAACTTGATTCTGAATACTTGATTAAATTGAATTTGAAATTAAAATTGTCTAGTTAATATAAAGGTAATAAAGGTAAATATGATAAATTTTTGTCATTATTTTTTATTCTTAAAATAAAAGTTTATTTAATTATAGTTTATTGTTGCAAAATATCTACGGTGTTATTTTTGTTAGTGTCATTTTGGTCTTAATGTCGTAGGATAATAAAAAATATAAATTGAAAGTAGTCTAAAAATTTAGAAAGGCTTAGTAGTATTATTATCAATTTTATTTTAACCGTTAGGACTGCTGAAGACATTTGAAGAGACATACTACGCGTCAATTTATTGACTCCGCAGTCTAACGGTTAAACTGATTGAAGTTAATTTTCCTTAGAGTTTAATTATATAAAGCTGAGATGCACAGACCGCCGACCTTTCTCGATTTTTTAGTGGCCGGCCAAGGTGCACCGTTGCAGAGGCGCGTTTATTTACAATGTACTTTTACATTGTAAATAAAAAAAAATAATATGTGAATTATTTTTTGCGGCCCGCCGTTTTAGCCCTTAGTTCCCATAAGTCTGTGGATCCCTGATATAAAGGTATCAATTCTTTCCTATATACATTCTGATTAAATTTTTTCAAATTATCTTAACATGTGAAATAGACTTTTTTCGGTCATAACCTTGATGAATTTAATTTTTCTTTTTCTGAATTTATCTGTTTTCCAATCGTTGAACTCATGGACTGTAAAAATGAATAGCCATAATTAGATAATTTTTTAATGGTGGGTTATTTTAATGAAAACGTAATACATTTAAATCAATTGGCTAATTGAATTAGAAAATATGTTTTGAGAATGTCCTAATTAATCTCTTGCATAGTTTCCAACGCTACTTTAATGCATCAGTTATATCTTTGATATTCATACGGTTCAATTTGAATGGAGTCCACAAATTTAAATACTTAAAGTTTTTGTTAAATTTTCTATTATAATAAATCGTGTTGTTGCATATTTGTTATTTATTTTATTTGGAAACTATTATTTATTTATATACCTGTTTAAAATAAATATCTAAAGTAAACTGTACTTTGTAATAATGCTGATTAAGTATTTCTTCAAAATTCGAAACAGATAGTGAAGATCATGAAATTATCTATTTATTTGAAATTTTCGATAAATTGTTTCTAAATTTACAATTGATATCTACATAAATAATTAATTAATTTTTAACTCAATGCGTTATTAAAATTTATTTTTAATTAAAAAATATAAAAATGAAAAAAAACTCTGAATACTAAATTGTTATAAGTTAAATGATTAATTAATTCCGTAGATCAGTGTTTCCCAAACTATTTTTTGTGCCCCAAAAATTTACAAAAATTCTTTTCGTGACTCCAATTATTAAATTAATTAAAATTTTTTCAAATGATCATATTTAATGTATTTAATTTATTTTAGTTTTTAATATTGTATGTTTGTTTTGGAATTTCCAAGCAAATATTGAGCATTTTTAAAACAGTTTTGATTTTTTTTTATCTCACTTTTGAAAATATAGAAAGATATTAAATTTTTTATAATTATAATTATAATAATTATAATAATATTAGTTAATTAAATAAATTTACTTTGTAGTTGAAAATTAATTAACTTAACTTCATGCATAATTCATGCATTTTGAAAAACTATTCTTACTAATGTCACGATTAATGCTATCACAAAAAAACAGCAAGAGTTTAATGAAATGTTTCTTGGTCTTTTTTCTCGTAAATTATTTTCTGAAATATGAAATTCGGGGGCCACCTACATAAAATCGTAGAAAAATGAAGTTCTAAATAAATTCAAACGAAAAACAATTTCAACGAGACTTTTCATAATATTAATTATTTACTAAGATTCAAACAATTTTAATAACAAATACATGTTAGCAATATTTTCGTAAAATTTAAAAGCAAATTAAAATATAAACTTGAGGATTTTTTAAGAAACACTAAAATATTGTAAAATTCATAAAATAATAAATTAATTTTGTTTATTATTTCGAATATAATATAAGGCTTATTTCGCTCTGTCTAGTTGATTGTATTACAATAATTAATAAGTTTATTTTAACAGAAATTGTATATTAACCCTTTGAGGGCGACGGACTCAAAATTTTTTATTCCCTCAAAGGTGCAATTTTGCCATAAAAAATGAAGTTTTCCTAAATTGATTTTCAACACTCCACCTTACTGCAGATCGAGATACACTGACGATTATATTAAGAGTATTGAAGACGTATAATTAAAAATATGGCTATTTTGACAACTAT
Source organism: Schmidtea polychroa (assembly GCA_959609185.1). Classification (NCBI taxonomy): domain Eukaryota; kingdom Metazoa; phylum Platyhelminthes; order Tricladida; family Dugesiidae; genus Schmidtea; species Schmidtea polychroa. The sequence goes on along the minus strand of CAUHTR010000156.1, from coordinate 126,165 downwards.
TACAAACTGTAGAATATATTGGTGCAAACTAGAAGTTTTTGGCATTTAGTGGACTAGAGTCGAATTTCACCCTCAAGACCAAAATAAAGTTGTGCGACTGTAGTCGCACGGCGCCCTCAAAGGGTTAAATGGATTCTTAAATTTGTAACTGTAATTTTGAGTACTTTTTAAAATTTCTAATTATTTTCATAATTGTAATTATCAATTATTATAAATATTTTTATGTATTTTATTCAGTGGTTCATGGGTATACAAAAGTGGTTTCCATATATAACTATGTCTAGCCACCAATTTATATGATACTTAACAGTTTTTGATAAAATTTTGCAAATTATTTATTTTAATTAGAATTATTTCATTAACATTCAGAAAAAAACAAAAAAGGATTGAAATTTGAAAATATTTGTCGTATAAAATAAAATAAATAAAAATTTATTTTATATTGATATTTCGTGATCCACCAAATATTTTTCTGAAATTCAATGGAATTCTTTTTAATGCTAAATGAAAAGTTTATAAACTTACTAACGTGATCTTTCTAATGAATTTATAATTAAATTCGAAGATTTTAATAAGTATGAAATTAAAAACAACTTGCCATTATAAAGTTAATAAAATTTGATAAAACAATTTTAACAATAAATTAAAAAATAATTGAGATTTCATATACAATTAAATAATTGATTTAATATAAATTATAAATTATAATAAATTATAACTAATTTTATATATCTAGTAAATTTAATGAAAATGTTGTCGATTGTTGTCTGAATTGTAATTTTCCAGCACTTACTGAGGGAGAACTCAAAGTTCTTTTCTAAGTAAAAAACATATTTTTAGAAAGATTCATTAGATTTTGAAATACCATAATATTTTATTATTTTGATATTTGTTTATTCGCAATTGAATATTATAGATATTTCATAATATTTTATTTTTACATAACAGTTGATTTTAAATATTTCATAAATGTTTCAAAAAAAATTTCATTCAGGAATTTGAAAAAATGTTTCAAGAAAATGAAAATGGTGACTGTTTTATTTATGTTACAATTCCGAAAAATCTTGTGACATTACATCAAATATTCAACGCCAAAAACAAAGTAAATATAATGCTAATAACCCTTTATGGAGACGCGCAGATGAACGATTTTTTTGGAATAAACACATGCTTCAAGAAGCCATAGAAAGTGCTGACCGTTTACTGATTAAAACATTTGGTCGATATATTTTCCAAGAAGAAAATAACCTATCAGAATGTGATAGCAGTCATCTCAAATAATGATTCGACATCTCGAAGAGATTCTTATTCCAATTATTCAAGGTTTCGTTCAGATAAAGCCTTTTAAGTTAAATTTGCCAACTCATTCTCCTGTGAGTATTAATTTACCGAATCTACCTCAAATCGACATGAAACATGAATATGAAATGATTGTTGGGTTGATATCACGACGAAATCGTCATCGAGCTGGTAAGATATTGTTTTACGGAATATTGTTGTTAAATAAAATATCTTGTAACTTGTCATTTATTAGAATATCAGCTTTTCTTTAAATATCTAGGGAATAGATAATCAAAATAGAATCTTTCCAGTGACATTTTCATGAAGGATTTAAGTTTATTTAATAACAATATTTATATAACAGTTAAGATTAGTTATTAGTTTTAATATAAATTTAATATTTTTTACCTCAACTTTAATAGTTTTCATAGCTCTATTAATAGTTGACACAATTTTAAAATTAATAAAATAAAAACATAATCAATAATTATAGTGTAGATACTTATAGATGTGGTTATCAAGTATTTTATTTTCAGTGGGTTGTAAAATGCTTTGTTATATAATATAACTAAAAATTTATTTTTTAATAAAGATCCAACTAGCCACCTGTGTAAACTAAGTTGTTATCCGTAAGGTAAAGATTTTCAGATCAGTACTATCGCAAAAGTAAATTGTTTGAATAGCGATAAAATAGATTTGATAAAAGAAAATATTATTTGTACTACCAATGTATAGAGAATAGATAAATGATATCTTTCTTGAGTTACTCTGAACCTAAATTTTATAGTAACGAAATAAATAGTTGAAAAAATCAAAATCATATTAGAATACTCTAAGAATTATGACTATAAGTCCTTAATAATATGATTCTTCGTGTTACTTGTGATTTTTATTTAAGCCATAATTCTTCTCACAGATATATTAAACCTTTTTTGCATTTAATTTATAAAGGTGCCTTATAATTTATAATAAATTTATCTATTATTAGTACATGGATAGTTTATGAAGTTATATTATTTTCGGTATATTATCTCACTTATATTTGTTAATCTAAAGTTTTGTATGATTTTTTGCCGTTAGGCTTTTGCCAATATGTTCGATATCCCAAATCTATTTTAAATTTATATATTTTGTATTTATGAATAACATAAAAACACTGTCATTTATAGTATTATAAATATTCTGCAATAAAAATATATAATTTGATTTATATATGCAAAAGATTCTTTATATCAAGAATGAGATGAAATTTTTTAATAAATAAATCTTAACAATTCAAATTAAATGCATTCACAATTCACTGTATAAAAATAGCTAAAGGAAATAAATTTTCTTACAGACACAATTAGAAAACCTAAAATATTACTTCGCACAAAATTACAAATACATTAGGAAACTTATTATTATTTGTATTTCGTTAATTACATTTTTCTTAAGGCCAACGGCAACTTAGGTTTTCTTTGACATTGAGAGTTATTTATGATTTAAATAAACTTTTATTCTCCCATTTCTTTTGTAGTTTCTTCTTTGTCACAAAACCTATTTGATTTTCCAAGCGTTCTTTTTAATTTTTTTGTCGTTCTTTTTAATCTAACAGGTATTTAAGTGAAAGCAAAGTTAATTATTTGGATTTTGTTTCTATTCATTTCAATTAGCACTAGTCGATTTAAATTCAGTAATTTTTCATATTAACTTGTAAATTAATTAATTCATATTAATTTATTGAATCCGAAAATCAATGTGCAGTGAATACTTGTGTTTTAAATGTTTTTAAATAACTTTTTTATATTGTATGTATTGATTGCTTTTTGTTAAATTAATTAATTAATAAATTTTTTTTTTAAATAATAAATTTTTATATAATTAATAAAATTAATAAATTTGTTTAAAATCCTTAATTTATGTTGTTATTATATCCCACCTGATGATGACAGGAAAACTGTCGAAATATATCGTGAAGAGAATGTTTCGATTGGCGTTATCTTATAATTAAATCATTGCCATGTATTTTTAACTATTTATATTTTTATTGTTTAATATTTTTATTATTTATTTTATTATATTTCAATCATACAAACCAATCTCTATATACTTTACTGCTTCGTAAACTTTTAATTTAATTTTATTAGATTAATATTTTTTTATCTACTAATTTCATCAAAGCTAAGCTTCAAATAAGTTTTCCGTATGTACTAAATGGACGTTTATCTTTTAAATAATTTAGTACTTGTTTCGTATATGTAATTGATTCTTATTACATTATACCGGGTTTGTAATCACTTATCTTTTTATTACTTAATGACACCAACCAATTTCTAAATACGCCAGATTGGAAAAATATTTCTGACATTTCCTGCTTTTAGCTCGAGATATGTCAGGCAAATTTGTAAGATACTTTTAAATTTTAAATTCTGATGAATATATTATTATTTTAATAAAATTAATAAATAAATTTTCATTTGCCTATAGCAGTAATTTCTGCTCATTGGGTTGGTGATCAATGTGCTAATTTAATGTTTTTAAATAAATAATTTTAAATGATTTGTAATTAATTAATAAGGAAAACTGAGTAAAACTTCAAAACACATAGATTATAATAAATTAAATTAAATACTTCAAATATGCTCCTCGTATACCACTTATCTATTTTAGCACCGTTTCAACAAATGATCGCAATGTAATTAAAACCATCAAAAGCATTATAACAGATAATTTCAATGACAATACAAAGTTATATTATACATATACTCTAGGGTTTCTTTTGTCAGTCTGTGTCAATAATTAGTTAAACATAATTTGAGGTATAATGAGAGTGAATTTATGATATATAATTTTTTATTTATCAAATTAATAGTCTAATATTAAAATATAAAACAGTTTTCGTTAAACTATTAATTTAATCTAATTTAATCCCTTAAAAATCTTTCTTAAAATATTGCCCTGATCGGTCTATTGAATTAAAATCTAAATACATTAATTGCCTTCCTTCAATGATAATAATTAATTTAATAAGGAACACCTTACATTTACATATTCGAGTTAAAATAATTTTGCATGAAAGTTAAACTACTCGGTTTTTAGTAAAGATTGACATTTACTACAGAATATAAAGACAGTTTTAAGAAACCAGCTCTTTGAAACTACTTCTACTGCAGTCATTTTTTTTAAAAAGTGACCAACAATATCTGTTTTGATTATGTTATCCATTGATAAAAAATTTTTGGGATTATACAATTATTGTATATTTTTATAGACTGTTTCCAAATTGAATATTCTATACGTTGACTATTTGTGAGTCGCACTGTCGTAACCTGTATTTTTGTAAGTTACTTGTAAGTATATTATATTGAAGGATGTAAATTCGCGTATGCATCTAATATTAAAATATGTTGAAATGGTTATTCACGTACTTTTGACAGCATTTCACTAAAATGTATGTGTGCATGATTTGAGTATTGTTCATATTATTCTGCTTTTATAGCAGATAATATTTGAAAATAATTTATTCTCTATGGGTATAATTTTTAATTTCGCTTGACGTTTAACGTGGTAAACCTTATAGTGTTCCTTTTTAGGTGCGCCCGGAAATCTTTGAAATTACGCATATGGAATTTCCTTTGGTGCACAATTTTTTTATTTTTAAATATAAAACGTTATGACTAGATGTTATATTGATAATAATAAAATTCACTTTTCCATTATTTGTCTCATTTTACTTAATTTGTTGGTAATATTGGGTTTTGAGGTGTGTTAAAGTGTAAGAAATTAATAGGTTTGAATTATTGTGTTCTTTTCTCCATAATTATTCACTATAGATATGCAAGAGAAGCCGTAAAAACACCAAATGGTTTAGTTTTGGAATCTTTAAACGCCAGTTCTATCAGTTTTTTAATCTTGACATGATGCTTTTACAGGTCAACAAAAAATAATAGAAAGCACAAAATAGTCAAATTTCAAAACTCTGGCTCATAGATTTTGCTCATTAAGAAAATTTGAGGGACGATGGAATATATGTACTAAATTCTATAGATGAAAATGTCTTCTAGCATTAATTCAAAACCGCTTCATGGGATTTTTCTTTTAGAATTGTTGTGACAAATTAATATTTCCACACTACATTCTAAAAATTTTAAATGATAAACAATTTTTTCATTCTGAGTAATATATAATTGGATATATATTTTATTAGATTTTAATGAGTATAACCATGAAACTATATTTAGGTACCCGATTTCGAAGAAGAGGAGTAGATGAGAATGGAAATGTCGCAAATTACGTCGAAACAGAGCAGGTTTTTGTCATATTTTTAATTAAATACATAATTTTTGTCAAATATTTTAACCTTTTACTATTTTTATTTATAATGTTAATGTAATGATTTTTATTGAATTTTCATTTTATATGAAATTAAGATTTATAGGGTAAGCCAGTTGTCTCCAACTCGTCGGTCGCGATATCCTGATTAGTCGATCTCGACTATTTTATATATTTTAAAGCATACTGAAAACAATAATACTCAAAAAAGTACTGAAAAAAATAGAATACTGGATTCAAGTTTTTTGTGTTAATATTTTTTACTTACTGCTTTACTTAATGGAATGATTTATAAATTACTGATTTAGATTGACAATGCTGAGTGATATGGACTTCAAAATCAGCACCAATGATGTTAATTTCTGGGGGTTTGTTTACATAAAATATCCACTTCTTTTGACGTATTCATTGAAAGTAAAGTTCTATTTTGTTTCTACTTTTCTTTGCGAGACAGCATTACCCAAAATGAAAATAATAAAATCCAAGTATATAAAGTATAACGGATGACCATTTTTCTGTTTCCATTAGAATGACTATAGTGACTATATGATCCAGATTATGGATTAGTTGTGGATAGTGTGCAAGTTCAAGTGTCTCATTTATCTCCCAAGGACCAATTATGTATTTTAAAAATTAAAATTTTTGATTAAAATTTATTTAGAAATTTTTTTATTTAACTTTTTTACCATTTTTTATTTATTTAATATTAGTCAATATAATTTAAAATTTTATTTTGATTATTTTTTATTAGTAGATCTTGGTTTAAATTTAACTATAAAAAATAATTTTTGACCACAAAAGGTTGGATGCCACTGTTCTAAGTAACATTTCAACCATAAATCAATTTCTTTTATTTTATTTTTTAAACAACTTATGAATTAAAGATACACCTTCTCACTGGAAATGAATATTACAAATAATAAACGAAGTCATTTTTTAAAGGATGCTGGAGCCTGAATTAATTAAACATATCCATTAGATATTTTGTATTGGGTTTTTGTATATTTTACATTTCTTGAAATATATTTTATTTTACTCTATTAAGTCATTAAATTTTACAAAATGTTAGTACTATTTAAAGTCAAAAACATTTTTTTGCACTGCACTGTTTGATTTAATATGAAAAACAGCGGACTAACACTAGAGTCAGTGGAATCAGTAGATTCTAAGAAACCTTTTTTAAAAGAAATTCATACTGTATGTCTAGTGGAATTTCAAAATGCCAGTTTACTGAGAGTTAGTTCTAGAATAGCAATATTTCTCTTCAAACTCTTCAGTAAATTGCCACAACAGGTTCATGATGCTCTGGTCGTTATCTACTTCACTATCATAACATTACTTTATAAAATTAAAAAATTACTTTAAAAACTTATATATTTTAATTTTTTAATCAAAATATATCAAATCCATTTTTATACAGTTTATTAAGAATTTTTACATATTTGCAAAAACATTCTATCATTTAATCAAAGCATAAAAATGAAATAATAATAATGTATTAATCATTTCTCGTAAATATAAATAGGATGTTTCTAGATTTTTAAGGATTCTAAAATTATAAATTATTAAGTGAATTTTAATTTTCTTTAGGTCGACAGTTTATTGTTTTAATATTTAAACACACTGTTTCATGATATTGCTGCGCATTTTGTAAGATTCTATAATTCTATAACTCCTGAAACTATTATACTACAAGCACCTTATCAATTTCTGATTTTCTTTTTATTACTAATACAATTTTACTTTAGACTTATTATAGAATGAAAAATAATATACAGAACTAGAACTTTTTCCATATATTTATTCTTTCATATATACTTTTAAAAGAATTATTATATACTGAGAAAATATAATTTACAAAGCCTGGCGTACTGTTATAGTAAGAATTTGACGCGTATTCAATTTATTGAGTTATCTTTGAATATTAAATCTTACCTTTGGAAATCAGATTATTGTATAAATTTTATATTGGTACTTTGATTTTTCTTAATTGTGGTTAAATCGCTAGATGATTTTTGAAGATTATTTAAAAAAATTTATATTTTATTTAAAAATTACAAATGAATTTAATAAAATAAAATCCGTATTCTTTTCTCATTACTATTTCTTAAGGACGTTTTTATTTATGTATCTTTTAATATTTATTTTTACTTTAAGAAATTGATTTTTGTTTTATTTAGTTTCTAAAAGTAGAAAACGACAAGAGTCCACATTTAGTATCTTTTGTACAAATCCGTGGTTCAGTTCCCGTGTTTTGGTCTCAATTTTCATTGAAATATCATCCACCAATTATTCTAGAACGCTGTAAGTTTTCGATTAAATTTTGGTTATTAATAATAATAATAATTGAAAAACGCCACTTAAGTATATTATTATTATTAAAATTGGAATATATTTCGACCGTTTAACAGTCTTCTTCAGGTTAGGAATCGTATTAATAATAGCTAAATTAAAATAAGAATATTCAACCAAATTAATCAATAATAATCAAAATTGTATCAAACTAAAAATATTTTAATAAAATTTTCCTTTTTTTTGAAAATATAAACATTTTTAATCATATAAAATTTATTATTTTTTTTAATAAATGCGCAAAAATGTTATCATTCTCATACATTTTTTAAATTAATATTAAAAAAATCAAATTCAATTTAAATTTAAGCGGCATGCGAATAAACTAAAATTTTGCATGCTTTGTGGTGAAAGTTGTTTTTTCTTTGATTTAATCTTCTAATTTTAATTGATGATACCCACTTGCTAAGTTAATCAATGATATTTTGTCATTTTTTATTTATAAAACATTTTTGGAATAATCTTGGTTTTATTTCAAAATATTTATAAATATCACTGATTCCGACGTCGTTTTTCAAAAAATGCATCCACTCGGTTTAATAACTGATCCATTAGCACATCATCTGCTGTCATTAATTTATTAACAAATTCTTCACTCATCACATTAAGTTCAGCACCAGAATCAAATAGAATTTTCATGTTTTCATTTTCAACCAATTGTTTATTCTTTTCCCTTTCTGGGCTCCGCTTTGTAATTACTATTTCAGCGACTCCTAATTGTTGTTTAGACCTGGAAACTTGTTTGTTGATAAATTAAATGTATTTATTTCTAATTCTAATTTTCTTTTTATATTCTTCAAATTTGTATGTGTCTAAATCATATTCCATCCATCCTTCGTCATCGTATTACATTCTGTTTCACTAAAGGTTTTTCCACTACCTTCGTGGGATCTTCTGTTTTTACGTCTAATTGCAAATTCCCTATCCATCTGTAAAACTTGTTTCATATCTGTTACAAAACCTTGCAAATTACATTTAAAATTTTTACAAAATTTAGAATTTTAACACATTACATCAAGTTATTACATCACATTTCATTAAAATCATTCTTATAATTATTATAATTACAATTAATATTACTAGTTGTCCAAAAAATTATTATTACCTTATTTAGTCTGTTAATTTCTGCTTTGAGATTTTCGGTAAGATCATTGGAAACTTCAGTCTTATTTAAATTTTGAAAACGCAAATCTTCGGATTGACATTATTTATTTTTCAATATCCACTTCTAATTTTACTAGCAAAATCGCCTCTCCTACCAATTTTGTTTTCAATTGTTCCAGTCCAAACTGATATCCTTTTGATAACACAACTATCAAAATTGTTATTTTATGGAAGATTTCAGATTTTGACAATGCTAAGATGAAAAATAAATTAAAATCAATTTTTTACTAAATGACATTTGAATATACATCCTAAATTAAGAATTGGTTTTAAATATTTTATATTTTTCATAAAAAATTACATTTATCAATTTTCTTAAATTTGTAATTTGAAATTCTAAATTTATTAACCTTTTTTGTAAATCATTGAATTTAGGACACTGGTATCAATAATGAACACAAAATTTTCCTAATTCAGCTGAACGTGCATCTGGTTTTAATAATTGACATATTTCTAAACATTTATTTAATAAATGTTTTATCAAAGGTGGACTAATTCGCTGAAATGAAATAGGAATTTATTTAATTTTTTTTGGAAACTGAAGATGTGTTGATGTAATTTTAATAATCATTTCTAAGTTTCTATTTAATAACTGAAAGGCCCAATATTATCATTAGTTACTTAAAGGTGATACTATTTGGCGATAGCTATTATATAGTGCTGCATACAAGGTACATACATTTGTTAGAAAAGACCAAGCATTACAATTTTAACGTATGTATTTGATTGAAGTTACAACAAATGAATCCATGATAAGACAATACTGTATGTATACGAGAATGTTTACGATTCGGCAACCACAAAAGAACTTTCGTCACTAAAAATCCAAAAGATTCTCGATAAACACCATTTGACACCATGAATTTTATGACGTTTCGTCAACAAATCCGGCTGAAAAGGCATTTACAATGTCATTTATGTTAGACAGTCAGTCGTTTAGCACAGTGGACCTTTTGTGTATCACTCTACTTATTTTTCAGGCATTTTTTAAAAATAATTTAATATTCATAGGTTAATTTTTAGTTTGCTAATTAAGGTTGTGATTTTCCTAGAATCTGATAATAGCATTTATGCCTACTGTCTATTTTTATTCATAATTTATTTTGTAAACAATTTTCTATAAATTTTTCAATGTTGTTCTACGTGTTAAATTTTATTTAATGTTGAAATTTTATTTCATTATTTTAGATTTAATTTATTGAAACTGGTTTTGCAATTTAATAGCATATAATTTAGTTAAAAAATATAAATGTGGTATTTATTAATTATTGCTTGTACGAATTTGAGGTCTAGTGCCCGTGTCCGTTTTCTAATTGTTACCTTTTGACCTTTTGCTTGAAATTCGTGATTAATTTATTATGGGAATCATATTTTTTCTGATATTTTTCTGATACTCTATTTTGTTGAGTATCAAGACTAATAAAAAATTAAAATGGAATTTATGGAATAAAGTGTGAAAGACAACCAATTTTCAAGAAATTTAAAATTGTGAATTTTATATGGATGTGAAGAAAGATCCAATCTGGAAGAAAGCATAGCGAAAGACTTATTAATTTTTTTAATTGAGTAATCAGTCTATTTTCGGTCGATATATTTTATTTTATGAATAAACACTTCGGAATAAAGTATTTATTTGAATTATATTTTTATAAATGATTTCGTTTTTTAAATTTTTATCAAATTAGAATTAGGTAATGGCAAAAATAAATAACCTTTTATTTTTAACATTTATTAGAAATGAGAAAGAATAAATTAATGTAAGACAAATAATATTAAAATAGGAAGTAACAAACATTAGATTATAAGGAAATCAAACCTGAAATTTGAAAAAGAAAATATTGCAACATATAAACTAAACAGTCAATAGTAATCTAGGATTACGTTTTACTTTGTCAAATTTTTTACACATATTAAAGCATCATTAGAATTATACCCTTTGAATATTTTATTTGAAGAAAATTTGATAAAATGATAATTCAGATTTTTTTAGAGTATTCAAATGAATTAACACGTTAAAATTCTGTAAATTTAATTTTGTTAGGTGAGTATTTAGTAATATTTTAGTAATATAAATCTCATTGATTATACAATTAAATTCTGTTTTTTATAAATTACACAATGTTGCTATTGAATTTTATTTACGAAAGAAATTCTAAAATTAAAAAATTTTATAAAATTTTATTTTAATTTATTTGAATGTACAAATTAAAAATATATTACGTAAATAATATTTTAGTGAAAACTCGAATTTCGATATTCAAATTTCCTGAAATCATTCAGAAAATTTTTGATTTCATTTAGAAACTTTAAATGTATATTATACCTTCTATAAATAATAATATGTTAATGTTATTCTTCATGCGCATTTTCTGAATGAAATTTCAATCCATTTCTTATTTTAAGAAATATGATTCTCATATAATTTAATAGCTTTGAATAAATACCTGGATGCTTGCTTTAAATTCCTATATCAAGACTGTTAATTAACAATAAACTTTTTATTTTGCATTATTTATTATTGGCATTTAATGGCATTTAATAATATAAAATCGAATATAGTTAATGCTATACAAAATCAATAATTTAAAGAAAATAATTTTTTTCATAAAATTCGCCAACTAACTTCGAGTGATGGTATTTATGATTTTTTTTGAATAACAATATATGTATTTTTCTATGGTCTATTACACAAATTCTCGGTTTATATTGTATTTATTAATGAAAAAATAATATATAATTATAGATTTTTATTATTACACTACATTTTGTTTATTAAAAATTTGGTATTTTAATTCATAAGAATTATTAGTTAATCAATGTTTTTAATGTCAAATAGGTTTTTTTACATTATTTATTTGGAGGAGACTCATCAAACCCGTTTTACGCCTCGGGATCACAGAGCATATGCTCTGTGATCCGAGGCGTAAAACGGGTTTGATGAGTCTCCTCCAAAATAATAACTATGTAATATTGTTTATATATTTATTTAATGAGATTTAAACCAATTTAACGAAGCATTAAAAGTATTCGTTTAAACTTTAAAGGTTATTTATTTAGGTTTTATATCTTAAATAAATAATTATTAAGTTTTCTCCATCTTTTAATTAAAAAAAATTATGTTGGTGGGCTGTGTTTGACATGCTTGATTTAAAATCCTTGTCCCTTTTGTATTAAATATCAATGTCTGTTGACAATAATAAAAATAATAATAATAATAATTATTATTATTATTATTATTATATATTTATTTAATTGTTTATTTTAATTATTAATTATATAATTAAATGTAGTAATACTTAGATAATTTTGTTGTTTTAAAAATGGAGTGTAGATTTATGGATAAATAAATTGTTTAATTTTAAAAATTAAATTGCAGTTTGAAAATTAATTTTTTAATAGTTGTTTTCATATTTATGGACTACCAGGATTTATTTATAAATAGTTTTAACAAATAATATCAAAATTTAGTCCATATAGATGAATGAATTAACTATTTAGCTTATCAGTTTATTCTTCCAGGAAATTATAGGTCAGATATTAATTGCAATAATAGTCAGTGAAAAAATATTGTAATTATTTAAGATTTTTGCAAATAAAATCAATAGAATAGCATTTTATATTTTCAATTGGACGATTTAATTAATCACATAAAATTAACTTCAGCTGAAGAAGAAAATCAGGAAGCATTTAAAAAACACTTTGAAGACGAATTAAACAATTATGAAAAGGTTGTTGTCGTAAATTTAGTCGATACAAACATTGAAAGGTCTGAAAGAAAAATAGCAGATGCATATTTGCAGCATTTAATAAAATTTAATTCACCCAAAATTACATGTGTAATGTTTGATTTTCATGATTATTGGTGAGTTAAATGTGTATTAATTGTTAATTAATTTAATTGATTTATTTCCAGTCGAGGGCTTCAATTTGACAATGTTTCAATTCTAATAAAAGGTGTTACTGAAATCTTTCGAGATATGAAATATTCTTGGTAAGTTTACCTGAATCTAAAATGCATTTTTGTGTTCAATCACCAATTCAATAATGCATCTATCGTTTATTTTAAGTTTCGGGGATTTACTAAAATGTAACCATTTATTTTTTTGTGCTTTCATTTATAACAATCATTATACCATGATGAAAAAGGCTTTGAACACAATTTTTTTAACTTCAGTTCTATTTAAATAATGTTAATAGATTTGGGAGTTTTGTTAAACTATATTGTTAAACTATACCAGTGAAAAATTAACCTAAAGTAAGTAAAAATGAAATTTTGGGTATAAGGAAGGCGAATATATATATATATATATATATATAATATTTTATATCGATTGAGAGGCAATTGCTATTCAAAATGGTAGTATTGGTGCAAAATATAATTTGGGATATTAGATGAAAAAGCTCTCCAAATCCTGCACTATGCAGTAGATATTTTGGTTACATAATGGAAGGGAATCCACTTGTTTCCAATCAATTTTATCATATGAATTTCAATCATCTTTTACAAACTTTAAATGAAATTCATTTTGTAAAACTAAAAATTGCCTCGACAATTTGTTGAAAATAATTGATTGGAAAACAAAACATAATTATGATTTATTGAATAAACATTTAATTTTTTATTCAGTAATATTTTAAAAATATTATGTTAAATTTTAAGTTAGTTTTCCAATTATTTAAAATATTTACAAAAGTTGTTATTTATTTATTTTTAATTCTATTATATATTTTTCTGTGTTTTAGGGTCGATAAAAATGGTTTAATTTGTGAGCAGAAATCGATTTTCAGAGTAAATTGTGTTGACTGCCTGGACAGAACAAATGTAGTGCAGTGCATGTTAGCTGGTGTAGTAATTGAAACGCAGGTTATTATTATTATTATTATTATTATTATTATTATTATTATTATTATTATTATTATTATTATTATTATTATTATTATTATTATTATTATTATTATTATTATTATTATTATTATATTATTATTATTATTATAAAAACTTTTTTCAAATTTCACCACTGATTTCTTTTCATTCAACGAATAGTTTTTATAAAAATATTTACTAACTGTAAGTAAATGAAAAAATTTTACCGATTATGTTTGGTTGTTTCATTTCTTTTAAATCTCTATAAAAATTAATTCCAGAGTTTTTAACGAGAATATCATTTTATTCATAAAGATAATATGTAAAAGTAGTGAATTTATAGTAATTTACAAATAAAAATATATCTATATTGTGAAATAAAGATAAAAATTATAAATAAAATTCGATCAAATAATAATAATAAATTCTTTTATCACAATAACTACTAAATTTGGTTTAAATATGACAACAATAAAATGTTTTTATTTACTAGTAGTCGATGCATTACGATTAAAACTCCTGTTTTAAACATTTTGATACACACTATAAATACCCAAATTATTTTAATTTTAATATTTTAATTCAATGTGACATACTGTTTTCTAGAGAATTCCGGAATACTAGGTCACTAAATATGTTGCATTATTTAACATACTTCAGTAAAATGAACAAATGCGGACACTATGCTGACACTTTAAAAAAAAAATAAACAGTACGCTTAATGAGCCAAGTTTAACCTAATTAAAAGCATTTACTCCTGACTTAAAACTTAGTGGTATATATAAGAGTCGTGAAATGGTTAATACAGTATTGTATTTTCGTCATGTTTTCTTTTCAAAATTTACAATTTTTGTCATCTATCTAAATGATTTTTTTATGTAAATGCGTTTGTGTTTTTATGGTTGTTTTTACATATTTAAATTGAATAATTCTCAACATGTATTATAAAATTAAAACATTGACCTTTTTAGGTTGTGGAATAACTTTCAAACATTATTTGAAATTATATTTTGTTTCAGTTGAGGAAATTGGGTCTTTTGTCACCAGAAGAAAGTTTGCCAAGTAATTTTTATCAAATTATGCAATTTATGTGGGCAAATAATGGTGATGCACTCAGCCGTCAATATTCAGGGACAGCGGCTATGAAAGTATTTTTGCTTTTTTTCATTAAAAATACATGCATTGTTTTAGGGAGATTTTACTAGAACAGGAGCAAGGACTATGAATGGTTTAGTCAAGGATGGGATGTCATCTATGAGTAGGTTAGTGAAATTTATTTGTATTTATTTTATTTGTAAATCAATTTTGATATATAATCTTTATTTATTATAAAAATAACTTTATCAAAAATTTTTAACTTTAACATTTTTAAATGTTGTTTGTATTCAAGTAAATTAAAACTTCTTATGTTAGCTATAATTTAACTTTCAAGAAAACCTATTTTATAAATTTAATATCATTAATAAAATATATTTTAGTTTATCTCACAATAATTATAGGTATTATTTGCGGCTGCGAGAAATGAGCAGACAAGCGGCGATAGATTTAATGATTGGCAATGAAAGCAGTGTAGAAATTATTAATCTTCGTAGTGGGAAAAACGATACAGAACAAAAATTAATAAAAGTTTTCTTTGAAAATTACTTTGCATTTATTTATATATATAAATATTTTTTCGACAGCAAAAAGAAGACAATATCAAGGAATTGGCTAATCAGTGCAAAAAAGCTTGTTTAAAAACAAATGAAGAGTGCCTCGGTGAATCAATATTGATTTTTTGCAATGAGTTAGTTTTTTAATATTTATTTTTTTGAGTAATTAAATAATCAATATTTATTGTGCAAAATTACTATTTGTCATTGGGTATAATGGGATAATGTTTTTAATTTTTTAAAATAAATTTTTAATGGTTTTGAGAGTGGATTCAGACTTAAGTCAATTCTCCAAGAAACTACAATAATCACAGAAGTCACTTCGAAATTAAATAAATAAACTATATATTACAAAAATCTTTAAACTAACATGAATGATGTTGAGGAATAATAATTCTTATTTTTCTGGGAAACTTCCTTAAAAATAGTTAAAATAAATGATAAAATGTTATAAATTTTGTTAAAAAGATTTTGTTTTAAAATTGTAGATTAAGATTTTTTAAACAGTTTATTTTGAATTGATTAATTGTTTTATGCTTAATAATAAAGTTTTTGAAAGATGAATTATTTTGAGAACTAAATCTTTTGGTGATTTTTCAATGAAAATAAACGAAAGAATTCTTGATTTTAACTCAAATGCCAAAAAGATAAGTTTTAGTGAAGAAATAGTTTCTACCGATGGAATAAAGAGCTGTTTAGATTTCGCTTACAAATTGGTATGTGGTTCATTTGTCACAGAACATCAGTTATTGGAAGAATCTAACAATTCGTTACCTCAACTTTGTAGAAATTTGAATTTAAAAGTTTATAAAGATAAAAATCTAAAGTCATCCACGGATTTAAAGTTAGAAGGTACAGAAAAATGAATTCTGATTGCTCTATGCAAAATCAAGCATTTCAAAGCTACGATGATGATGACAATCTCAACTGTGAAACAAATCTAACGAAATCGAACCTTCGTTAAATATCTTTATCCGAAACAAATGATTTTAATTTGTTTTTGTTAAAATACCAAAAAGAATTAGAAAGTTGTTTAAAAAATTTATAACTAATTGTTTAAATAATACCCTGAAAATAACTTGAGTTAGATTATTTTGAAAAATTTGAAACTATGATTATTTTGATTTGAAAATAAATGAATTTCGAAGTTATGCCTTTTGAACAAAAACATGTTCTTGGTTATCATATTGGAAAGAATCACTATGCCACAGTAAAGAAGTGTACCAACAACGAAACTAATGTAGATTACGTAGCTAAATGTATTATGTAGAAACGAAACGCAATTCCAAGAGTCAGTATTTAAACCGCTATCATTCAAATTTATACAGGTTTTGATAAAAAAAATCATGTCGGTTTTGATGGTAAAATTACGCGGATGTGCGGAAATGAGGGTACAATTTAAATTTGGTGAAAATATTAAGAATTTGGACGAATTAAAATACAGGAAGAACCACATTAGCGCTCAGTTGCTGCTGCTAATTCTTTCCGATTCAAAAAGTATAGAATTTATCTTAGAAGAAATTCAATTATTCATAATGTCTTCAAAGTATATTATTGTAGTAGGAGCTGGTGTTAAATTCATTTCTTATTTTATCTATTTGTATTATATTTAAATAAGTCTGGATTTTAAAGGAAACTATGTGAAAAACGAAAGAAGCTAAAGGAATTTGAACTGATATCTTCTTTATCCGATATGAATATTAACGTTACCAAATGAGAACTACTTTTCGGATAAATTCGTTATGGAAATCAATGTACTTTGTCTAGAGCGTTAGAATGTGGTATTCGGCGATTAGCGGTGGCTTTAAATGTTTGTGGCAATCGAAATAGCTTACTTAAAGTGAAAGGAGATTATCAATCTCGTCATTTGTTGAAATTCATTGCCCATAAATTAGTCAACAATATATATTTATCTAACATAAATATTAAAATAAAATGCAAATTAATGGTATTATCAGATTGACAAAGATTATTTTTATAATCGAAAATTTTCTGTAATTAATAAATTGGCAGTAATCTATTTGTTTATTATTATTATTAATATACTAAATATAATCCGTAAAATGACGAAAGAAAATTTTTCTGTTTTCAAAAACAAATTCAAATCAAAAGCTCTTTAATTACAACTAGGTTTTTGAAAGGTTTTCTTGAATATTGTGCGATAGACTTACTGATGTTAATTATGTATATTGATGTTCTAATGGACATTAAACTATTAGTTTCTTTAACGCTTTCGCGAACAACATGCGCACTTGCAACCACTTGCACATTTAGAAGAAGGAACTAGTCTCTATTTGCAAACATTGTTATTTGTGGCAAGATATGCAAACTTCCATTTTTTGCAAAGAAAATTAAATTATTAAAAAAGTTGATTACGAATCCTACTTTTTATACAAATTAAATAAATTATCTTCATAATTTTGAATAATCACAACATATTCTTTTCTTGTAAAGTCGATCGATTTTCTTAGCTATTTTCTTAACATTTTCTTAAATCTGGCTTGCTACCGACTGAAACGCGTTGAAAAACATGAAATTAGATGCAATTAACATGTGATTGTAAATCACAATGCTTTGGTTCTGTAGTGCAATGTGTTGTTAATGTCTGCGAGGAGTACTTTGAGTGTTAGGAGTCAATATTTATCGATTAATTTTAAATTTAAATCAGAATCAAAAGAATTTGTGCTGTCAAATCGAGTGCAATTAAATTATTATATATTTGAAAAGCTCTTTATGACATTGAAACATTCTGGTGACAGTTGATTTTATATTTGTTATTAAGTTATGGAATTTATTGGTTATTTTTACAGCAACGACTCACTAGATATGCTACTGTGGTAAAATTATTATATATTTTTATTTATTTATGTCAAATATATGTATTTTTTATTCATCATCGTCCTAATTTAGTATTGCCTTTTATAATTACTACGATTTATTGAATTCATAGCTTTGATTTAGTTTTATATAACAAATTATCATGATCGGTTTGCTGTCATTTACTGGTTCGTGAATAGTTCCATTTAGTGTCTCATGTTTTTTTATTTTCAATTTAAAATTTAATCAAATATGATTTGTTTGTTGAAATCGGTAATTAATTATTAATTAATTTCATTTATCTTCATTTTTCAGTCTATACATTAATGTGGTGTTTTCACATTAGTCTTTAAACTGAAA
The DNA here is from genome assembly GCA_959609185.1 of Schmidtea polychroa. Classification (NCBI taxonomy): domain Eukaryota; kingdom Metazoa; phylum Platyhelminthes; order Tricladida; family Dugesiidae; genus Schmidtea; species Schmidtea polychroa. The sequence goes on along the minus strand of CAUHTR010000156.1, from coordinate 107,361 downwards.
GAAATCTAAATTGAAGAAATTAAAAGATTTCTATGATATGTATTAATTTATTCAATTTTCATTAAACTTTACAATTATTTATTAAAACCAAAAAGTTGATTATTTTTCATTTTAACATTATCGATGGATATATTTATTAAAATTCACAAAACTCAATTCGGACTGAATTAAATGTGTTCATAGATCGGTTAACGGGGCTCAATAAAAATGCAATTACACATGAAATACAGATGTCGTGTTTCCCTATAAATGACGTTATTTGTTGTTGTGTCGTATTATCCTAAAACATTGTTGACTGGTGTTTTTTTTGCTTAAAAAAGAGTACATGTCGCTTTTTTTAAATTAATTATTAAAATTGATGAATTTATAACTTTACTTCTACTTAATTCATTTACGTAAAAGCTTGTACATGTCTTAATTTTATATTTCAAAGATGTTTTAGATGATTCATAAGATGAAAAGATGAGTTTACTCAAGTCCGGTAAATAATGTGTTAATTTTCACATTAAAAAAAGGTGTATGTTTACGTCTAAGACACATTAGAAGAATTTCTTTGTAATTAATCGCATCACACGCTTTATTTGTACAAAACCATTGTTTGTTAAACCATTTAACATGTCCAATAACTTGAGATTGAGCCATGATTGAATTTGAAACATTGGATAATTGTTCAACACTTTGGCTAATAAACATTTGAATTGTGTTGATCCTTTTAAGAACTCGATTAAATAGAATATCATATTCATAAGTTAGTAAGTTTATCTTTTTATCGCTAATGTCATAAATGGTTTCAGATAAATTACGAATTTCATAAACATATCTTGGAGTTCCTCTTCTGTCATTTCATGATTTACAGAAATTAAATCGTTGCTTTCCAACCGCTTTGATAAACTTTGAAAAATTGAATTAATGTCAATTAGAAATTTTGAAATATAAACGAATTCATAAAAATCTTGCTTATCTATGACATTTACATTACTTCCATTAATAATTTGCAACGATCTTGCTGAACCACGATCACATGGACAAATTTCACTGCTGAAAAGACATCTCTTCGCCATATTGCACACAAAAGACTCCAAAAAACAGTACAAAGTGCACACAGACGCGAGAATCGACAATTAACCAGTGTATGATTAATTTTCGGATTCAATGAACGTGTAATTTGTGAGGCGTTATTGATAAATTCATTGAATCCGAAAATTAATGTGCAGAATGCAGTGGATACTTGTATTTTAAATGATTTTAAATCATTTTTTGTATATTGTATGTATGGATAGTTGTTGTTAAATTAAATAATTAATAAAATAGTAAATTAAATTTCAATATGTTAAAATTTAAAAAATAGCATATTATTAGAATTATAATTTTTAAAAGAATGAATGTTTTTATTAAAAAAAATTTTATATAATTAATTAATACAATAATTAAATTTGTTTAAAACTCATTAATTTCTATAGTTATTATATCCTAAATGATGATGACAGGAAAACTGTTGAAATATATCGTGAAACGAATGTTTGATTGGCGCTTTCTTATATATATCGTATTTATTAGAAAATTTTGACTATGAATCAGATATCTTTGTATCTTTACTGATTGATAGTCAAAATTTTCTAATAAATAGTGTCAATTGAAAAAGAAATAAGAAGTGACAATTGAAAAAAAGCTCTTTTTTATAAAATTTAGATATATATTTTTAGTAACGAATTTTGAGAGTAAATTAAATTTTATATGAATTCCTATATTTATGGTCTTTTTAATCATGCTAAACAAGAATTTTAATTTAAATTAAAAATTGAATTGTATATGCTAATTTTTGTTTGCATATTTGATTGCACCAGCATGTATTGCTGAATTTACAAACAATCATTTATTATTTATGTTTGGAGCAATTCATATTAGAAAATAATTGTAATTTAAATCAATTAATATAAGTTCAGAAAAAAATATATTTATTAATTTTAATAAGTGCTTGTTATTGACATATTAACAGTAATATATATTATGCTCGCAACTTATTAATTATAGGCGTTTTCTGTAATCCCTTTCTAATAGAAAATTCGGTTTCTAAATAAAAATTTGGTGAAATATTGAAATGAAATATACTCACATTATACTATGAATTATACTTAAAGGAATTTATGTCATATGTTGGATTTGACATTTAACTTTAGCTATGATAACTGTTTCGTAATAAAAAAAATTATTTAAATATTTAAAACTTTCTTAACTTCTAAATTCTTATTTTGAATTCAACTTCTTATTATAAAGCACTTAATACAAAAATAATGACCGAAATAGTGAATAAAGTAAAAATTTTTAAAATAAGTGGTATTTTATTATTTTATAGAATATATTTCGTATTTACAATAAGCAAGTCATGTAAGGTTTTTTCTCAAAATAATCTCCATTTGCATCGATACATATCCCCATTGTGTAAACAGGTTTTTGAAGGTGATTTTTGAAAAATGCTGAGACTTCGTCCACAAAATTCGTTACTGTATCTTTCAAATCGTCATAACTCCTGGTCTCGCAGGAATTTTTTCGGGCGATTAAACAAGTAGATAGCCGGTGGAGCCAAAACCGGACTGTAAGGAGGATTTGGAAGCACGTTAAACCCAAAAAGTTCAATTTTGCCCTTTGAAACTGCAATTGTGTGATTGGGAGTGTTATCGTGTAAGTAATAGAGCCCTTACACTATGGTTTCTCTTTGAAGCTTCCTTATTTCTTGCACTAGTTTGGAGAAGTAGGAGCTGGTAATTCGAATACCACTTTTTGCAAATTCAGCCAAAATAGTACCATTGGCATCCCAAAACACAGCCAACATGGGTGCCTTTTGGTGACCTCGTCTTCTTAGACCAAACTTCTCCAGACAGTCTAAATTCTTCAGATTTCTGATTAGACTGTAGAACATATAGTGAAAGTAGTGTGTATTATTATCTAAAAGACGCTCTCCGACATCATCCAAAATCTGAAGGTTCTCTTCGTAGCGCTGCAGATGTCGATTTTGCATTTCAGCAGCTAAGAAGCGTGGTACGAAGTGGTAACATTATTTTTTATGCCATTTTCACTGAGTAATGCATAAATAGTACATCATCTCACATTCAGACGCATTGATAGGTTATAATTCCGATTGTAATTTTTTTTCTCAGTATGAACTATTTATCTCTGATGTTCCGTTATTTTTTCTTCGATTTCACAAGGCATTCCAGGTTTTTTCATCGTCATAAACGGAGTTTCTACCACTCTGGAAGTAAATGTACCAACGGTAAATTTTTTTTTTGTTTGATACTCACCACCGTAAAAAGCACTGATCTCTGTATTGGCTTCTTCTCTACTCTTGCTTTTCATAATGAGAAAAAAAAATGACACCGCGATATTGTACGCTTTCTATAAACATTTTAAATACGTACTCAAGTTTTTTAATAAAGAAATAACTGATTAAAATAAATACCAGCATGACTGAATATATATTTGCAGCTTGATTTATTTGATTTATTTACTTTCATAAGAGTCTTATAACTTATTGGGCACACCACGTATTTTTAACCATTTACAATAAAAGATATAATTTTAAAGGGCATTTGTTTCATTTTTTTCTTTTAATTTTTGGATTTGTTTTTCTTTATATTTTAGTTGGCATTATTTTGATTTTGAAAATTCATTGTTTTATGGTTTAATAAATTTTTTGTCATAAATTATATTAGTATATCATTTTCCTATGTGAACAGTGCTTTTAATCGGGTTTTGTTTGTAAAACGTTTTTTTTTATTTAAAATTGTTTATGATTTAATTTATTTAATGGCTATTATTCTCATGTCAAAGGTAAACTTTTAATGATTTCAGTTAATTGTATTGGACAATTCAAATTTCTTTTATAAAGAATCAAAAATAGGACTGTTTAGAAAACATATACCACTTGAAAAGTGTAGTTTGTTTTTGAGAATGATAGTAAATTAAAAATTAACTTAAAATTAAGAGAGTCTACTTTATTTCAGTTTTAGAATTGGATATTTACTGAAATCCAAATTCATTTTCCTTTTTTTATTAGTAAATTGAACTAAATTACTGAAGTCTTCAGAGAAAATACCAATATCTCAAATATGTATTCTAAATTGAACAAAAAATTATAATTTAAGAGCAGTAAAATCATAATGGAATATAATTGTGATTTAATTGATAATACTTGTTTATTAAGATATGTATATAGATTGTATGTGTGATATTCTTTTTTCGCTATACTGGTTAATTTTTTTATAAAAAGCGTAATTCTTTTTCCATAATTCGGTTTTTAATACATTTTAATTCTTTGACTTTTTATCATGATGATATCTTATCTTTACAGGCTTAATATCATAATCCTATCTCAAAATTGGCATAACAGTCATATTGTTTGTTGGGTTGATGCTTAAAACAATATTTACACATTCTAACTGTCGTCCTAGAGCTTATTTCAATTAGTTGAATTTTCATAATTATCTAACAGGCATATGTATGCAAGTTCAATACGGCCCGATGAACATATTTTATATAATTTTTGAAATTTAAATTTAATTTACAGAAGAAAAGACAGCATTTATAAAATCAGATTTTCACTGTTTATACTAGGTTTTACTTTGTATAATAACTCAAAGTTTAATTAAAATTTCTGAGACCCTTAAGTATTGCTTGGCTTAGTATTTTTTTTGAATTTTGCACTTTACCAAAAAAGTTGCTCATCACTGATAAAAATATTAAATATTAAATATAATAATAATAATAATAATAATAATAATAATAATAATAATAATAATAATAATAATAATAATAATTTTACATTTTATTCTCAATATACTCTCAATGCAATTTACACATCAGTTCTACCATCAAATAAATAAAGTCAGTCCGTGTGGAATTATAAAGAAAAGATTAGTTTTAATGTAACTGAATGTCTATTCCACTTTTAACAACATGTTATACTAATAATATCTATATAGACTAAATAAGTTGATAGTTAATAAGCCTTGATTGAATGAAAGAAGTTTTGATATGAACAGTAGTTGTTGATGAGTAGCTTAATTATTTGAATTATTATGATATGTTTTTTTTATTAATTTTCCGTTTAATCTTATTGAATATGTTAATATGTCATAACTTGTTTGTAAATAATACGGCACAGTTTTTGTCATTAACTTTGATTTTTAGTAAACATAATTATTGCAATGAATTTATTTTTATAGGAATGAAAAAGAATTCCAAGATATGAATACTGTTGCTTTGATTACTTTGGAAAAGATATATTTCGTGAGGTATCTAAATTCGATTGACTTATTATATTTTGTTTTACATTTTTACTTTTTGTAACCTTACATTTAACGGTTTGGTTACAAAATCACACAATGTAACAAAAAGTCCTTTGTGTTTGCGGAATAATGGTAATTTGCTGTTGGTTTATGTCCTTAAACTATGGAAAATAGTGATCATTCTCTTCTGACTTTGATTTTGCAACCAGGACATTAATTTTTCAGCATTTATTGTAAGAATCCAAATCAGTGAAATGAAATAATTATTTCAAAAGTCATGTCAGTTAAAATGTTAAACCATTTTTTAACTATTTCAATGATATAAATATGCATCAATTTTGAACTTCAGTATCTTAAGTATATTAAAATTATTATTATGATGAACATATTATTATTATTATTATTATTATTATTATTATTATTATTATTATTATTATTTTATTTTTTTTAATTAGTTTATTAATTATTGAAAACTATTTTTCATCTCTGGTAGTTTGTTGATCATACTCATATTTAGTAATCTGTTATCATTGCCAAGGAACAGGTAGGCATAGTACTAGAGTAATTGCACTAATTTTCTAATTTTATTTCTGATTTTGGGATAATTATTGGTGACAGAAACTCGGTGATTTTCATCGATATGGTGTTTTTATTTTTTATCAATAATTTTATTTTGATTGAACAAATAATATCATTTCTAATTTTTGTATTGATCAATGAAAAATATTTTAATCTAATAGCAGACGACTCTGAATTTATTTATTATTTTTGAGATAATGAAGTTAATAGAAATATGCATATAATAATAGTCTTTGCAGCTTATCCTTTTCGAAAATACTAAAATTAATTAAAAAATAATTTTTCATGACAATATTTACACTTCCTTGTCTTTATCAAAATATTACCAAGCTTTAATTCTGCTAATTCTATAGAAAGATACTATAGTTTGTAGAAATTTTGTTACTTTATATCAACTATCTTCTCAATTCTGACACATTTCTGAATTCGTGAAATTATTTTTAAAAATCCTTAAATTATGACCAAGATACTCAAAATTTGTCTAGTGAAATAAAAGGAAAATAATATAAAATTTTATTATTTTAATTCAAAGCGATTGACTTTTCATACTTAATGTATTTCCTTTTTTAAAGAACAGAAATATTTGTTCTTAATGTGGTATTTTACCTGATTTCTTCATGATAGAAAATGATATAAATTGTAATCAAAAAAGCGCCGTAGAATGGCCCCGCTACTATAATTAACAGTCAGTATATTCTGTGATATTTAATCGTTTTTAATCCTAACATGTTATGCTGTGAATTTTTAAAATTTATAGAAATTGATTCTTCTTTTAAATAGACGTAGGCAAAGAAAATTTAGGTAATATTTCTCTTATTAACATTTACTGCTATTTTACAAAACTATTTTAACGCATTTTTTGCATATAGTATGCACTTTTCATAGCTTTTATAAGATAAATAATATTTTACTTGCATCTTTTAATGTATAAACGACAAAATAATTTGTTGTATAGCGTAGGTAAAATTAAGTTATTATTAATTATTATGAATGACATTTTTAATGTGTTTTTTATAACAGCTTCTATTTTTTTATCTAGGACTTGAAAAAGTTCTAAGCGTGTATTTATGAAATCGATTTTTAAAGAATTATGTTAAAAAAATATTATTTTAAAGTTTTCATAAATGATTTTAAGTATTAATTATAATAAATAAGGACAAAGTGAATTTATGTCTTTCTACAGTTAATAGAAATATTCTTTAAATCTTTTACTATCAATAATAATTATGCCGTTTTTAAAATATATTTTGTCTATACGAGATGTTTGATTTCTAACTTGCAACTCAGGAAGTTTTACTATTGCAAAAGATTGTAAATTTCTTTGTCATACTGATTTGAGACAATTTTTTCAAAATGATCTCTTTCTGTATCATAAAATTTAATGTTTAACGAGATTTTCAATTGATTTAAAATTTGTAGTAAAGAACATTTGTTTTATTTAAAAATTTTGTAATTTATTGATTTTGTGATAATATAGAATAGATTTTCAAACGAAACGTCCTCCTTTGGCAATCGCTTTACCTTTGCAATCAATTAGGAAAATTCAAATTGGTAATATTTTATATTATTAATGGTTTTTTAATTTTAAAATATTGTCAAAATTTTATGTTATTATGCTTTTTTTATTATTACTATTGTTGTTCAGGATATGAATTAAATATTTTTCGTTTACGCCAAATATGATTCGTGTTATTATGATTTACCCAAGTTCTCTGTTGATAATGATAAAATCAAAAGTGGTCGAATAGTTGACAAACCGAATCACCTGGACAATGAAATCTCGAATTATTTCTTTGCATTCAAACAGCCGTCATTGAGATTGTTTAATAATATTCTTATCGACGTTAAGTGCAATAATGACCATCTAGAATCTTTGAAAGCGATTGCGGAATCATTTTACGCTGCTGCTAAAAGCACAAGTAATTATTATTTTATAAAAGGTTGATTTGTAAAAATATAATATCTAATTCAATGGTTACCACACAAAAAATTGAACATGGTATTTAAAAGTTAACTACATTTTAGGCATAATTATAATTATTATACATATATATTGAATTAAAAAGAGAGTTTTAAGACTATAAATCAGTAATATATCGATGTTTGTTGATACTCACGAATTTTCGGCACTGCCATTTTGTTCTAATTCACTTGAAAAAAAGGCAGTGCCGAAAATTCGTGAGTATCAACAAACCTCGATATATTACTGATTTATAGTCTTAAAACTCTCTTTTAATTCAATGGATAAAATAATCAGTGGTGAAATTGGAAGAAATAAAAGTTCTTATAATATATATATATATATATATATATGATTGATTGATTGAAGTGATTTTTAAATAAATTTATTTTTTAATTTCTCAAAAATCGGGATGCATAGAAATGCTAATCTGATGATTAATAGTTTTATTTTTAAATAATATCCTATTCTAAAAAAACAGTAATTCAGAAAATAAGGAAATGTGGTGTATGATTTTTAAATAAATAAAATTATTTCAGAACAAATCAGTTATATAGATTATTTAATCAATTAATTTGTTTGAACATTCAACATTTATCATTGATTTTTAGAAATAATTTATAGATATAGAATAGATTTGATTTTACTGATCACCACGTCTATAGGGCAACTAAATCTTTAATAGATTACTTACTAAAAATATTTTCACATTGAAAATAGATCTGTAAAATACAAGTTAATACATATGAAACAGAATATATACATTTTCATAACATTTTTAAAAGGAATATATATTCAAATTTTAATTCATGCCATATTTTATCACATATCATTGTCATAAGAGATATTTTTATGTGTAAGCTGGTAGTTATAAAAATAATTATATTTTTTTTTCTATGCGAATTATCTACGCAAGTGTTTCAAAAATCGAAAATATTTTTCAATTTACATAAAATGTAAAAATAATTGCTTATATATTTTCACATTTTTTATATTTACTGGCAAATATACGGATCAGTTTTTTTTTATTTAAAATATTTAATAATTTGATTTTATATGTGGATTTTAGAAATATTCGTTAAAATTTTACAATCATATTTCTAGATCCTAATGTGATTTTTGATGAAACGTTACAGAAATTTGAAAAATCAAAATCAAATCCCATTCCATCACAGTGGTTATTTCCTATCAACATTAATACGCTTTATGAAAATGTGATATTGTCCTCGTCTCTTTCAAATTTGAATGATGACGATGATGAAGATATACTTAATTTGGAAGAACAATGTGATGATACTCTGGAATCATATGAACAACTTTCGGTTGAAGATTATCCACAAGGAAATATTTCATCTGAAAAAGAAGACTTTAAAGGGATGTCAAATATTGAATTTCTCAAAAAGAGTTTTTTTAAAGTAAAAGACAAAGTAAGCTATATTTATATAAATAGTTAACGCGATATATTGTGACATATAACGCTTGTTTGGCGTGTGTGGTCATTGTTTGAAATTATATTACAATTATTGCAAACGAAAACTTATAATCAGATAATGTTTAATGATACAGAGGTTATCATTGCTTTTAGAAGTATTGCTTATTAAATATGAATAGCCAGATTAGTAATTTCTTGTTCCAGCATAATAATAAACTGGAAGTTAAGTGATTGCAAGTAGATATAAAGTCGTCGTAAAACATAAATTTTCAAAGTTTTTTTTTCAATTAGAAAAGAATTCTTTATATTGAGTTGAAAATAATACGTCTTAAAAGCTACTAAAATTGTATTATTTAAACTTGGTGTTTTAGTATATTTTTCAAATCCCCCGTTTAACATCATTTTATTATTATGTTCTCTGATCAAAAGTACACATGAAAATAAAAAACAAACATCAAAAGAAAGTAAAAATTGCAAATTGATGAAAATAATTTTATCATAAATTGTTGTATTTTGTTATTCTGTCTTTATGTCTTATTATTTATTTCATTTTATCTATGCGTCATTAATCATTACTTTATATCTAGGTTAAAGATCGTTATTCAACATTCCAATCTAGAAACGCTCCCATAATTAAATTCCCAGGAATCAGAGATGCTAAAAAGCAAGAGAATCAAGAAATAGAAGATCATTCGATGAAAAATAATGGAATTTTACGCAAATGTAGTTTAGATGTGAGACTTCAAGGCAATATTGAAATGCATCAAATTTTACATTCTAACAACAATCAAGATAAAAAATTTTAACGGCTTCTCGAGGTCGTTTAGGAAGCAGTTCAGATGACGAAAGCACAAGGCGACCTAGAAATCAAAATTTTAATGCTAAAATGAAGAAATCGGTATGTTGTTATAAACAATTTATTCTTTATATATATATATATATATATATATATATATATATATATATATATATATATATATATATATATATATATATATATATATATATATATATATATGGATTGTTTAAAGAAAGAATTTGTGTAAGTATAGAATGGATATTCAAAAAATATTTTACCAGGCATAAACTAATAAAACATGAAAACCTTATAAAAATAATAATAAACTTTTGCATTTAATTTAAGCTGCTACCAAGAAATCATTTATAATAATAATAATAATAATAATAATAATAATAATAATAATAATAATAATAATAATAATAATAATAATAATAATAATAATAATCAACAGATTTAATTTTTCGGATTAATATAAATAAAATCACATTTAATTATATAGCTACTTTTTCATTTCATATTAACAATTGTTTTTTTAATGTGTCATTATAAAGAAATGATTCCTAAAATTTTTAACAAATAAAGTTGATTTTTGTGATTACATGTTTCATGATTTGAGTACTTAAATTTAAATAATTGCATTATGTCATTTGTCGTTCAGGTATCTTACACTTGTCTTACACTTGAATAGTATAAACAGCACAAGTTTTGTGATACCCAACGTCTTCGTAAACAGTCTTCGTAAATTGGTACTTTAAAATTCACACCAAAAAATAACTATATTCAAAGCGACAAGATAAAGAAACTTGATAAATATAACTTATACAAAATTTCTTTCATTTGTGAGAGATAGTTAGTTTTACAAGCTCGTCGTGTATAAAATTGAAATTACTCCAAATCTCTTTCACAAAAATTCATTTATTTTATATGGATTCTATTTTCTACATTTTTATTGATAACTATGGAATTTCGTGAAGGTTTATCGAACAGATATCTTGAATCTTGTAGGATTTATGTTTTGTTGATATTCTGTAAATAGCCGCACTTTCACATAATCAAGGCAGTGTAATTCTAACCTTTTATAGATTTGATACATCCTATCGATTCATTTGTTCTTTTTAGTATTTCCAATCTTCTTCTAACGCCAAAGTTCTTTCCGTCTTCAATTTTATGTATATTAAATTGAATCCACGACCTTACTTAAAGACCTTCGCGTAATTAAAAGTTTCAGTACTTCCATTGAAGACTTTAACTTTTTGTGAATTAGCGCAGTGTTAGCTGTTGTATTAAAATCTGAAGTTTCAGAATTATTCTAATCAAGTTTGAAAGACTTCAAAAGTTATACTAATTCCAAACACGTTTGAGAAAGATAGTCTGAACTTAATGTTCTCCAATTTTTTGTCACTTTTTTATAATTTGATGAACTACGTTCCGCATCAGTTGACATTAATCAAATAATTTTTTTAAACTTAATTTCAGTACAAGCTCAAATAAAATCTCGCTACCAAAATTTCTTTATTATTAAAACTTCTGACTTATAAAAAATTCAATATTTTCCAAAGTAAAATGTCATTTCCTGACATTTCTATTTCCAAATTTTTTATTAATTAGAACATTTTAAATTTTATTATATTAATTTTTTACTAATTATTCTAGTTTTATTAATTTTATTAGGGATCCTAGCAGTACTATATTTTATACAATATTACTATATTTGGTTTTGTGGTTTTTGTGAATGTCTTTCAATTTATAATGTTCACTGTTTAAAAATTTAAAATTTCTGAAAATCCAAGGTGTTTTTCAAAACAAATTCTTGCAAGTTGTACAATATTATTAGCGAATGGTCTGTTAAAATAGCATTGTACTAAATTTAGTTTGATATATATTACATGACATCACTTATTATGCATTAATTGTTTTTAAATATTCTTGAATCTTAAATAAATAATATAAATATATAATATAAAAGTTCTGGAAATTGATAGACGAAACATGCTTGGACAGGCAAAGGATTAGTAAATCAAAAAGTCTGTCAACTTATATAATGGCTGTTAATATTTGGCATTTCCATATTTTCTTTAATATGGAAATTTTTTAATACATTTTTTCTAATTAGTTAATATTTTTAAAACATTTTATAGAAATCTGGTTTTTTAAATTCTGCATCAGAATATATGTCAACATTGGATGATTTAGATAATGATCAATCGTCGAATGAAGACGATGGTTGTGATATTTTCTTTAGAAACAATTGTATTTTGGGGGAAATATCGCAATCAAATAATCAGAGGAAACGATTCGCTATATGTAAAGATGAATTACAGCTGCAAATTCAAAAGAAATCACCTTTGACAAGATTTTATTCGTCAGAGACCGAGTTGTGCAGATTAGATAAAAGAAGTCAAATTATTGATAAAATTGTCAAGGTTTGATTTTTTTACAATTAATTTGAAATAATTTTTCTATTCAAATTTCGATGAAATATTTTTTGAAATGTTAGAAAAACAAATAAAATACCATTTTACATAATCCAACAAATTTTCATATTGTTGAAATTAATACAACAAAATAAAAAAATTGAATTTTTCAGAAAGCCAAATTTAGATCCTTAAATTCATCTTTAGCTAACCTTTTAGATGCCGCGAGATTTTAGTACGGTCGTGCGTTACAGTCCGGGAATTTTCGGGCAAAAATAAAATTGATTTTATATTACATTATGTAAAATACTTGACCTTAGCTAGTAAAAAAAATACAAAGTATAGCGAGTTTACACACTCATTTTGTATGAGCGGCGTGGCGCGTACGGAAATATAGAGCGTGTTAACACGCTTATGGCATCTAAAGGATTAAAAAGCATTCTTGCAATCGTTGATTTTTAAATTCGAGAAATATACTAGTTAATTTAGTATATTTTTCTATCTTGTACTAACTGCATATCTTTAATTCTTACAATTTATATCTGTACATAAGTATTACGATATTATTTATTTTTTTTTTGCAGAAGCTAATAATTATTACCAATCTTTCATAAGTTTTAGAAAATTATAAATATATATATATATATATATATATATATATATATATTCATAATAAGTGTGTCGTTTTCGGTTGCTCCGTATTCTGAAGGTTTTAAAATTTTCTATATTCTAGTTTGAAGTCTATAAAGGCCGTTTCTTTTAGAATAAAGTCAAAATCTTTAAAAGTGGGTTATGTATATAAAAATAAATTTGAAATGCCAAACAGCTTAATTTCTGATTGTAATTACTGCAATACAGTTTTCCCATAAATATTATTGCATAATTTTATTGAACAAGGAAATATTTGTAATAGATATAAACGTCTTATAGTCTCTAATGTTTCATAAAAACCGATCTGGTTCAACAAATATACGGTTTTTGGAACCATTGCCGATATCAACGAAATCATAACTTTTTATTAATATATATATATATATATATAATCAGCGCTAGTTGCACGAGTTAGTGTCAACACCTTGAGTACTACCACTGTCAATAAAAATAAGTTGACATTCTTCTAGTTCTACTGATGTGGAATTTGTTATGAAAACGAATAGAAGTCTGTTTAGATAGTCACCCTGGAGTTACCAACAGAGGAAGATGTAATAATGTCAATTACAAGAGTGCACAAGTATTTTTCTGCGGTCAATTTGGATTACAATAGAAAATAATTGCATTGTCAGATTTCATACCAAATAAATTCGCAAATCCAAGGATGAATGTGACGATTTGGTGACATTGAAAAAAATGTAAATGTGAATATTTCTTTTAATATCATGTAGTCTTTATATCGGTAATAATTGTGCAAATATAGAATAACGACATTGTTATTTTTTGTAATCTAATTTCTGGCGTTATTGGGTCAAACTTTTTAAATTTCGTATTGGAATTTTGATAATTATTGGAAGAAAAATTTCAATTAAGAACTAATTTATTGGGTTTTTATATATAAATTGTTGAATGATAATTCTTTATGTCATTTATTTTGATTTTTTGATTATGAATTTTGATATCCTTGAAATATTTTTCAATAAATGGCGTTTTCATGAGTTATGGGAGTAATTTAGCCATGAAAATAATGAATAATCTGAACCAAATTATTTCCAAGGATAATTTCTCCGTCCCAATTATTAACATAACTATTATCCACGATGATTGGTGAACAAAATTTCCAAAAATATTTACTGAATATTGAATTTTTTCAAATTTTAGCCAATTATTTTTTATTTAATTAATTTTCATTGATTAACGTTTTAATTTTTGAAATTTTCTTAATTTATTTAAAAAAATGTTGATTTATTTAACTTTATAATTTAGGTTGATGATATTATTTTACAAAACTGTGGCATAATATTTAACACAAAATTCAATTTCAAAAAATTACCATCTTTTATTCCACATGGCACTGCTCAGCTTGCGGCTATTACTGGTGGGGCTTATCAGAGACGTGCCGAACGAATAAGTTTGCAATTAAGTGTCGATGAGACATTAACTGAATCAAAGAATTTTATTTCACTAATGCGATCACCAAATTTATCCAATAGACAAAAATTCCAACAAAGCCCTCCAAAGTCTTTCAGAGAACCTATCGTTTCCGAATGCAATAACAATACGCAGACAGATGAAATCCGAAATTCACTGATTAATCATGTCCAAATGCCAATGGTTGAAGTTCGCAGTCCTAAAGCAATAGAAAGATTGACTAAAAAGCAAATTGATTATGCGACATTTATTGAGGAATCAAGGCAAAAGATCTTGGGAATCGGTCAACCACTTGTTACTGGAATGATTATTTTTTAATATTTTTAAATGTTTTATCGGTTATGTTTTTAATTTTTTATCATCACAGCTGATTAAAATAAAAATAATCTTTGAATGAATTAGGCTTGATAAAGAAAATGATTTATAATTCTAAAATTCCTAATCATTGAATGTTGAGCGTAGAACGTTGTGATAAAATGAAGCTAGTGAAATATTTATAACAAATAAATGATGAAAATATATTTGATTTTTCAGATTTCCCATTGGCACTTAATTTATGAGGATTTATGTAAAAAATTAATTTCGATTACTGAAATTGAGCCGTTTGTTATTAATTTTTTACAAGTACTTTCAAGATTTATTATATTATTAAATTTCGTTGCGAGATTTACTGTAAAGCATATTTGTCATTAACAATTGGTTTCATTTCTTTGTGAGATGGTGAAAATAAAATTGTTTTTCCGATGGTTTTTTTTGTTTTTGCAATCGATTTTATGATATTTGTTTTTTTCACCGATTCATTGATTGTAATTTTTTTGATTTCGAATAAATATCATAGCATTTGATAGAACTTGAATGTCAAGTACAGAAATGTTTCTAAAGGTTTTCGGTATAATCTTAAAATGTAATTCTATATTCGAATGAATACTCACTATTATATTTTAATTAGTCATACTATAAAAACTTACACTTACAGTCTTATTATGTTGCACTTCTCATGTATAAATAAGTATTATAAGAACTGTTTTCTATTTTCACCTCTGATTTCTTTTCAATTAACATTGTATTGTTAATTTAGTCAATTTAACCACTTAACAGTCTAATTTTTTTCCGAAAAGATGTCCAAATGTCCACGTACCACCACTCAAAGCGCAATAAAGTAATTAAAATCTGATCATCAGCCAATGAAATTATACCCTCTTCTGATTGGTCGGATATAAGTATATATATATATATATATATATATATATATATATATATATATATATATATATATATATATATATATATATGATGTTCTGGCAGTCAGTTTTCAACTAGAAAACTTAAAAATACTTTTCATTGCGAATAGTTTTTGTTTATGCCAATTTAGAAGTAGGTAATTATTTATTTGTCATAAATGTTGTAAGATAACGTTCATAATTTCCATTCTGGATTTCTGTTGATAATCAAAATTTTCATTAAAAATTTACACTTTAATTTTATTTTATGAGTTTGAGACAAATTTTTAGGAATGTAGATCAACTGAATGTTCTAAGAACCAATGAAGAAAGCCTTTCTTGGAGTTTGGGAGACATTTTGATTTGGTCTTAGCCCATCGGTAGACTGACTGATTGGTGACTAAGTTTTTAAGTAGGCGACCTTTTTGAACCATGCTGCACCATACCACAACAAGTTGTGCTACAGAATGATCCAACGATTATCAATGTTCGGAGTCTTGAGAAGGAAATTATAGCATATGTTAGGGTAGAAAATCGGGCAACCAACAAGTCGACCAGCCAGAGGACATCCTACGATGGGTCATTCATAATTTATGGGTAACGACTGTGGCAAGTGTTATGTAATGTGGTTATGTAAACTGAAAGTCTGTCTCGGAAACTATGGGTGAAATTATCAATGATGTATAAATGTAAAAAAATGGGGGATATCAGGTTTAGGAACACAGGGAAAAATAAAACTAAGACTTGCTTGAGATTAGTGAATCTCGTTTTTTTCCCAAATCCGACGTTCTGCAGGGTGGGAACAAAGCATAGTGAAAGTAAACACAACAGCTGAATCCCATAAAATGTCAATCAATACACGGATAGAAACACTTAGAAATCACGAATAATAAATTAAGAAAAGTAACACAAAATTGTTCCATCTAAATCACACGAGTAGGTAGAGTAGAAACTATATTGTCTCCGACCAAACATGGCCGCTAAAAAGAGCATATAGTGCATATAGACTTAAATGGGGAAACCAAAAATAAAAAGATATTCCTTAAAATTATACCTGAATTTAGAGTAAATTAGGAATATGTAAATTATCCCAATTTTGGAGATAGAGTAACATAGCAATAGGAAATACGGATTGAAATTCTAATTTGATCAAAATAAGCTAACAGGAGAATTGCAAATTAAAGTTGTATTTAATAATAAATGATTTAGGATAGGGAAAAGCAAAATTAAATTACTTAAATCAGAACCCATCTAATTGCGTTTTAATTAGCCATAAATTCAAACTTGTTATAGGAAGGAAAGTTTAAAATTTCGTAATCAAGTTTAATTTTTTCTTTGATTTCATTTATCAAATAAATTTTCTACATTCAATGGAATCACCATAAAGTAAATCTTTCTTTTCTAAATCCAGCATTGACAAAACACCTAATATTTCAATCTCGCGTACCAATCATAGCTAAAGCCCAACGGCAGTGGGCTAAAGAGAGGTGGATCGCCTATGTGACCGCTCTTGCCCAGAATCCAGGTACTCCCAGGTAGTGCAGACCTATTTTGCACCACCGCGTGTCAATGCCAACTTGGGTGCTCTTCATTTTAGATTGGACGTCCTGTTTTAATACTAGACTTCAAAGAATTTTGTGTCATTAATATATGTTTAGTAATTAATTTTCCTCTTCAATTGTGATTTATAGTTCGCTATACCTTTGAATTAACTAGTTGAAAATTTTGAATTATTATTTAGCAGGTGATTTGATTGTTTCCCCAGGTGTATAGTTCCTTTTCGCTTAAAGTTGTGTAGTATTAATTTACATCACTGTCGTTTATTTGAAAATTTTTATAAGCACAGCATAGTCAGAATGAATCTTAAACGAAGACGTCAGTCTTTTTATCGGCAGTCTGATTAAACAGGCTCACCTTGTCTTATTTACACCCCCACTACATATAGTACCAATGTCTCTCACCCACACGGGTATGCGGCTGATTGCTTCAATAATCGGTTTTGGCGCTCTAGACTTTACTTCTCATATGAAAGTTCAAGACACCTAGTGTTTCTCTGAATTTCTTGAAAGTCACCTGAGTCTGATAAGGTAAATTCCCTTAAAACGCCAACAAAACTGAAATTTCTTAATGTCCTTTACTTCTTCGTTTAATGCATTAAAAACCATTTCTAATTTTATTATGTTTGTTTGAATTATGTAAAATTAACGTAGAATAAAATTGTTGAGGTTGAAAAAGTAAATTATTCTAAAGTGAGGTTGAAAAATGAAATTATGTTAAATTGAATAGTTTTGAGTAAAAAGAAAACCGAAATTGAACGAAAAATAACTGTGATCAAGCAGAAAGTTAATGGTAAAGAAAGATATGACAAAAACAGAACCATAAAAGGATACAATCAGACACGAAATTGGAAAAACGTGCAAATCTGAGGAATTGGAATAAAGTGAAATGTCATTGAAATTGAAGCTGGAAACGGGAGAGGTGTAGATTAGGGAATGGTGAAGAAGACAGTGAGCAAGAAATTGTTAGAAAGGGTTTAGAAAGGGTCGAAAAACAGGCAAATATGGAAAAACACAAAGAATTAATTAATTAATGAATTGGCTAATGGAAAACCCTAGCGATGAAGAAAATTGTTATTTATCACTGAGAATTGTAAAGTTGTGATAAACAAATATACGTTGGCGTTTCATTGTTACAAAACCCAACTGAATTAAGCGTAGGACATTTAAAATATAAAATTTAACACAAAAAGCTAAAATAAAAATGAAGTGGAAAAATGAATTTAAAATTTTTAAAAATTAATATTTTTCAATGGAAACAGATATGAGCAGATGGCAAATAATGAGAAGAATACGAATGTTGGGACGAATCGTTCGGTTCAAATGAACCTCAACTGAATAGATAGCTGTTAAAAAAACATAAGCGATCAGTCAAGAACATGCTAAATAACTAGAAAAGTATTAGGATATTTAACTTTAATCATCAAATACAGCAAATATAACCAAAACAAAAAGAATAAATAAAAAATAAAACAAAATTGATAAAATAAGAAATGCAAGCAGTTGTACACGTAACATATTTTTAATGCATGAAAAACACAAAAATTACCGAAAAAGACCCAAACTAGCAGAAAATATCATATTGTCCACGGAGAAAGAATGGTGTGAAGGGCGCCTGTTCCAGAAAATAAAGTGATCAATCTTGATTGTATTGGAATACCAGAGTACTTTACCTCAATTCGACTAAGTCGGTCATCATATCATATCAGCTTTGTACTGGGGGTCTTAATTGTTTCTATCTGCGGTAAAGTCTAGAATGCCAAACACAACTATTCAGAACGACCAGCTGCATACACGTGTGGGTGAGACGCGTGGGTGAGGCGCGTGTGTGAGGCGCGTGGGTGAGGCGCGTTGGTGTTGTATGCAGTGATAGCATAAATGAGCAAAGATGAGCCTGCTAAATCAGACTGCTCGACTCATCTACTCCTCAATTAACAGGACTGCCGATTGAAGGGCTTACGTCTACTTCAAGATGGAAGATACAGGAAACTATTTGTCTAAAGGATGAACTTTCAAGTCATCAATAACGAAGGACCTACACTAAAGGTGACTTATCTATGCACCGACTGTACTTCATGCTTATTCTGAATTCGGGAAAATGGGACTAAGCAAATTAAAAAACAACAGATCGTTACCCAAATCCTGTGATCTGGAAAATTTCCCTGATGGCTTCATAGATGAAAGTTGTGCTCAAAGAAACCTGATTCAAAAGCAGATGCATGCCCCGTATTAGGTATATACGAAGTCAGAACTATGGGTCACAATTCAAAATCTCTTCTCAGCCGAATATCAGGCCATCCACTGGTCGATACCGACCAAATGTCGAAAGGCCACCATATTCCCATCAGTGATTCTTCCCACCTCGTCGACAACCGTGGTGTCTGTGTCACCAGTAATTGATTTATTCGTCACAGTACTCCGAGTCCAATCCCAATTCAAAAGCCGAAGTGAAAACAGTTGCGTCAGGCGGTGCAGTACACCAAGCAAAACACACAAAGAAAGCAGCAGCTCTCGCTCATCGGCAGATCAACGAAACTCCCATTGAGCCACAGTTTGATATTCTTTTCAACATAAATATTACAAGCAAACAACTTCAATCTGAGAAAATTAATATTCAAGATGCTATGAAGCTACTAGAAGATACCAAAAAATTTCTATTCAACTCCCGAAATGATGAAGGTTTTGAAAGAATATTGGTAGATGCGCGAGAACTTGCTGAAGAATCAGGAATTTCCCCAATCTTTAAACAAACTCAGCGTATCAGAAAACAAAAAAAACAGTTCGAATATGAAGCCAACGATGAGCCCATTCAGAACCCAAAGAAAAATTTAAGATCAGCTTTTACTTCGCAGTTTTGGATAGAGCTTTAAAATCTGTTGAGCAAAGATTCACCCAAATGTCAACGATAAATTCAACATTTGGATTTCTATACAACATACATAATTTGCAATATATTTCGTCAAAGAAAATATTAGAGGATTGTCTTAAACTGGAAAATTTTTTACGGCACGATGATTCTAAAGATATTGATGGTACAGATTTATTGAACGAATCGATATTTATAGCTAGACATATTCCAAAAAACTTATTGCCGGAAGATGTACTTAATTATATTTGTAAAAATAATATAGTGGACAGCGTTCCAAATATATTTGTTGCTTTGCGAATTTTATTAACCCTACCAGTTTCTGTGGCAAGCGGTGAACGAAGCTTTTCGAAGCTTAAACAGATCAAAACATATATAAGATCTACAATGTCACAAGAACGGCTTGTGGGATTAGCAATATTGTCGATTGAACACGAAATGGCGCGTGATATAGATACGAAGTTGCTGCTTGAAGATTTCGCTAAACTAAAAGCACGAAAAATTAAATTTTAAATGGTTTTTGTTTTTATATATATTTTTGTGTAATAAATAAATGAAGTATAGTTATTTTATTTTCATTTACTTCTTTAATTATTGGGTTTGTTTCTAAACTAGAGGCGCCATTTTTTTAGTTTGCCTAGGGCGCCAAATACTCTAGCGTCGGGCCTGGCCACAGTTCGATCTATGAGACATTTCTTTCGCCTTAGATAAGGACGATAATGTCTTTTTCAATCTTAGTAAGCTCCTGGTCAATGCCGAGACAAACTTCTCTTGCGTTTCCTAATAATCGACCTTCTTGGAAATGATTATTTACATTTTTATTTATATATTGAATTATAGAAGTATAGAGTATAAGGTAAATTTAATTAAAAACTTGTTTTCTGGTTTCGTTTTTTCCCAATTTTTCTACGATTGATTCACTAGTTTAATATGATAACCATGAAGGATAATTAGATAGCAAGTGATTTGACAATTATTCTGCAAAAGCTATTCACTGGATCAGAAATTTTTTAGTTGACTCTTAGCATACGTTTTTTTGTAACGACGTAAGATCTTCTATCGGTAGTCCTGAAACCGAAAAAAGAGTACAATGAGGAGTAGTCATATCAGTAAAACTCATCTGCTCATTGACTTTCAATCACTGTTTACAGTACCTACAATTGTCTTAAAGTACTGATTTGATATTCAAAATAAACAATTCTAACCTACCAAAGACCTAATATATGCTTCTTTATTGAATTATTTTATAAATCTACTTTCAGCTTTGATGCTAACTTGTCTTCTTTTCAACAACGCTTCAAATGTGATAGGTTGTGAAATTTAAATCTAAATAATTTTGTGCAGCATGATTGTAACTATTGCTTGATATCCATTCTTGTGTTTCATGAAGTTAGTAAGGATATTGAGTTTTGTTGAAAACACTTACGGTCTTCCATTGTATACATCACCTCCGGAACTTAATAACTGCTTCTATCATCTAATTGCATTCAGACCCCTCAATTCTAAGAAACTGTGGAAAGATATGTGGTAGTTATTTTTAGGCAAGCTTCCCAAATAAAGGCAGGTATTAGTAATAAAATTGTTCTTGGTTAATGGAAGTCTTAAAACTGATGTTCACATTTACAGCAAAAATATAGTAGACACTTTAATAAAATAAGCATTGTGTAAGATAATATAAATAGACCAAACTAAATCGATTTTAATTCGAGTTTTGATAGACTTTCTTATAAACTTTGACATTTCTCCATAGTTCCAATTTCTAGTAACTCCCTACTTCCATATCCACCATATTTATTAAATACTTCTAGCCGGATTCAGCACATGCAGAAACAACTGATATTATTCAGACAAATAAAAAATAAATCAAAATATTAAAATTACTAGCATACAAAATAAAAATAAAATTTTCAATATAATTATCCGGTACTTTTCTCGTATTTCCCCAGTTAAATGAATAATTAAAAACATCTCTAAATAAATATATATATATATATATATATATATATATATATATATTGAGTACGACCAGTCATTATGTGACCTGTACCCCTAGGGAGTCAAAATACTTTGTCGGATAAACTTAGACAGTTTTTTTAACTAATTTTTTAAATGTTGGGAAATACGACAAAAATACCAATTATTCCAGTTGTGTATTAAAATTATATTATTCAATAATGTCTTTTACTGTTTAGTTCAAAAGGATTGCATTAGATTAATTAAATATAAATTGTTTTAAATCTACACAAAAATTTCAAAAATAGATTTTACACTTTGTATTCAATTCAAATATAAGAACTTATCAACTTGTATATTAAAAACAAATGGAAAAAAATAATTAAAGACAATATTTATTGAGAATAACTATGCCTCCATTTCTTTTACCGAATGATTGAATGCAATGGGAAATACTTCATTGTAGTGGGACACAAAATGAATGGACAACCCCTCTGTAACCATTGCGGGTAAATCATCATAATCTTTTTTGTTTTCGTTCGGTAAAATAATCGAATTGATTCCAGATCTTTTAGCCTAGATATAAAATAATAACAATAAAAAATCCATAGCAAAATTCTTGCAAATTCTAACAGCAATTATTTTTTCTTTAATTCCTCCAACAGGAAGAACTTTGCCAGTAAGAGAAATTTCTCCAGTCATAGCAATGTTTTGAGTAACAGGAGTATTCAGAGATAGGCTAACCAGCGCTGTAACCATTGTAATACCAGCCGAGGGTCCGTCCTGACAAAAATGAACCTATAGATCAAATAAAAATCCGTACTTTAGGAACAGCTCCATCGGGAACGTGAATATGAATTGGTGCATTCCTGAGAAATTTTGCAGCATCGAGAAAATTAGTTTCCGTCGATAATTGTGTATCTTTTCCCGATGCTTTATCCGACAAGAAGTTCATTGCGAATGTGTGAGCAATCGATACAGATTCTTTCATGACGTCTCCCAACTGGCCAGTGAGAACAATGGAACCTTTAGTTTCATCTAGGTCTTTCTCCTTGATCATTTTGAGAATGTCAGCACGACCTCGCTTGCATGTAGTTTCAATAAAAAGAATTGTGCCTCCCATTGGAGTCCAGGCAAGACCAGTCACTACACCTTCAGGAGTTTCTGGATACAACCTGTCTCTCGTCCAAATAGGTTTACCAACAAAATCTTGCAAATTTTCCGGTGTGACATTAATGATTCCATCAACAGTTTGACTGACAATATTAAAGGCGGATTTGCGCACAATCTGAAAAATTAATTTTCGCCAATGTCACATATCGATTATTTACATTATTCAGAATTTGCACCGTCATATTTATATTTATTTTACAATTTCACTATGGCATATTTTGCATTTGACTCCTAAAATCCTTCATTTATTTTTTTAATTTATTCAAATCATACACAAATCTTCATAAAATTGTTTTGTGATAATTTTTTATTTATCTATTTTAATAGAAATATTATTATATTTTAAATTAATTTTATTAAAAGAAAAATTTTCTAATTCTGTCCAAGATGAATGTTTATGGAATAATTACTGTTTGATGAAAGATTTATAGGAATTTTTAAATCCGTATCATAAAAGTTAGAATCCATGTCAGAACTAATTCCCCAAAGTTGGAATAAAATTCTGTATTTCTCTGAAAACATTTTCGAGATGATTTTCAGAAATGCCAACAAGTCTTCTAAAATAATAGATATTTGGTTAAATAAACATTGCTTTTCATATTTTTATTTAAATCTGGGGAAAGCGGAGGCCAAGAAAATAATCCATCTGTTAGGTAATTGTCATCTAGTCTAACTAGCAATGCAAAGTGACAAGGAGCACCACTGTATTCTCTATCAGTCCTAATTGTTCGATCTATCACACATACTTACAAAATCAAAAAGGACTTCATGCACACCCTGTATACACGATGTATGACCTTTTGACTTTATGTCCAAGATGTCAATGATTATTTCGTCTTTAACATTTAAGAACTCAAAAATCGGAGTAACATATTTCCTTATTTTATAAAATATCCGAGCTTTGTATAAAGGAACATTGTATAAAGCAGGACAGATGATAATTGATAAAGAAGGACTTTATTATGCAAAACTTCCAAACCTAGCACTTCTTGATTTTTTGGGTGATCTTTGAAACATGTGTCATTTGATTACACACATTTAAAAAAAATCAAATTTTTCACTAACTCCATATCGACCAAACTTCGTTATCCCAGTCAAAATTATGGGATTTATGTTGCTAATATTGTCGTACAGGAATAACTTCTTGTCACTTTATATTATGTCATTTGAAAGCATTTAACCATATTACGCAATACTGAAACTGCCGAAAACGATTTTAAATCGACAAGTCGCATCAAAGCTTCAAATTTTAGGCTGTTTTTCATTTCAATCGTCTTTTCTATAACCCTTTTACAAGGTCACTTTAGTATTCGATCTCTTTAAGTTTTAGCTTCTAGTGTGATTTCAATTTCAAAATCTTTACTGCTCTGATAATTTGAAGATAAAAATTTATGATTTGATGTTTGAAATGACATTAAATCAGAATAAACAAAAGTATTTAATTTTTATAATTTCAATTTAAATAATTTTGAAAATAATCAATTACTACAGTGAAACTCTAAGATTCCTCCGTTTCCCGAGTGTTAATAACTGTTTCTACAATGAAATGTACTTATGATAATTCGAAAGATTGGATAATATTAACTGCATGATAAGTCTTAAGTTTTACACCAATGAAAACAAAATTAATACAGAAGCTTTTGATATAACCCAATACCATAAAATCTTACCTTTTCAATATGTTTTTGAAGATTTCTGACCCCACTTTCACGACAATACTGTTTAATGAGTAGCTCCAAAGATTCGTCGGTGATACTTAGATTTTTCTTATCGGCAACATTTAAACCTGAATTAGCAGTAGCTTGAGGAATTAAAAAATTCTACAGTTTATTCAAATATTATTTTATTGTTAAAGTTTATCCTTAACCTTAGCAATAGCTAGTTTTTCATGGCTTATATAACCTGAAACTTCAATCATCTCCATACGATCCCTTAGAGGCTCAGGAATCGTTTCGAGGCGATTTGCGGTGCATATAAATAATACTTTGCTTAAATCTACAGTAACATCAAGATAATGATCGAGGAAATTGTGATTTTGTTCAGGATCTAATAATTCAAGAAGTGCACTAGAAGGATCACCCTGCCAACCTTTACCAATTTTATCAATCTGAAAAATTTTAATCGTTAAATACTAATAGATTTTAATTTTTATAAGATAAATTGATCTTTAATTCTTTTCCAATTTAACCGATATGAATTAATAATGATAGCTAGAATAATCTGAACAAAAGAACATGTTCAGGAACCGTTAAATCCTATAAATGTTTACTAAAATTTATTCTCAACACAATTAAACCTGCAATCTAGATCTAAATTTTTCCCCCACAGCATCTTTATCTTCCTTTTCCAATCATAAGGCAGCAAACAAATTAATCTACACAATTTATCATCACTAGGATTAGAGATAAGTTTGAAGCCAATTGAACTATTTAGAATGTTCACAAGAGTTGTGGAAGACTACAGATATTAATGAGTTCCAAAAAGCAAAAAATGGATCTGAAAGTCTATTTACAAATTCTAAAAAATGTGTGTAACAATAGAGTAGTGACAGGAATTTCAAAATACTCATTCTATTCTATTTTGATAATGTCATAGGAAAAGTTACATTTCAAGATTAGTTCACATTCTCAATGAAGATGATACGGACCGAGTAGTGGAGTATTAATTTTGATACAATATGAATTCTTTCCAGCAAAGATTGTGTAAAGCAGGGGTTTCAAACTCGGTTTATACAGATGGCCACATTTAATATAATTGCACATCATGTGGGGGTGCATAATATATTTTTCTGATACACACACATGATATATATATTTCGTATCCTGTTTTTCTGTACCACTGGACACTCTTCGTTTACTTTTCTTTGGTTTAAAAACATGATTATAAGTTCAGGAAAAATAAACACAATATAAATAAAAACACGACCAAAACACAAATGTTTCTTTTTCTCCACAAATTTGAAAATCAAGCAAATAGGATGATTCAGAATAAAATTTTAAGCCAAATTTGTTTGGGTTATCTCTACAATACACGCTATTTGGAGTTCTTCCTTTAAATTTTATTTTTAAGTTTTGTTTTGTTTTTTTGTACTGATATATCAAGTGGGCCGCAAAGTTATACGTTGTGGGCCGCAAGTTTGACATATCTGGTGTAAAGCAATGAAGCTATGTTTAGATTAAAACACATCGAATAATTATATGCTATTTTTAAGAAGAGCATTAGTGCATATGATTTATTATGACCATTTTTTATTTTGTTTCTTAATTCTTAAGTAATTAATAATAAAATAAAATTGTTAAAATGTAAAAAAAATATATTAAAAAATAATTAAAGTGAAATAAATTATGAAAATAACAAACTAACCTCATCGATAAGTATTAAAGGATTTTCTGTCTTTGTTTTCTTTAAACATTGTATTATCTTGCCAGGCATGGCACCAACATACGTTCGACGATGTCCTTTAATCTCTGATACGTCTGACATTCCCCCTACTGAAAATCTAAAATACTATTGGGCAATAAATAGCTATAAGGGAAAAACTAATAACGAACTTTACGATTAAGTGCTCTTGCGATAGATTTTGCTATACTAGTCTTACCAACTCCAGGAGGTCCATGGAAACAAAGAATTTTCCCTTGTGTAGACCCTTTCAGATTGCTGACGGCAATAAACTCCTATAAATGGTTCACCGGTTATAATCAATTACAATTATTTTAATTTACTAGAATCCTCCTTTTAACATCATCCATTCCATAATGATCTTCTTCAAGAATATCTTTAGCCGATGCTAAGACTAGAGTTTCCTCGCTGGAAATTCCCCATGGTAAATTTGTCAGCCAATCAAGGTAATTTCTAGTAACGCTGTCAAAATGATGATTGTTATTTATTAATATGTAATAAAAATAACTTGAATTCCGAAGAATGTGCATCTAAGAAGCTTAATTTATTCAACTCTTCTTCAATTACTTCTTGAACGTGTTCAGGAACCGCTAAATCCTACAAATGTTTACTAAAATTTATTCTCAACACAATTAAACCTGCAATCTAGATCTAAATTTTTCCCCCACAGCATCTTTATCTTCCTTTTCCAATCCTAATTCTTTTTTAATTACTTTAAGCTGTTCTTGTAGCATATATTTCCTATGTTGTTGTTTAACTTTTTCTTCAACTTCCTTACCTATTTTATGTTGTAAGTGGCTTAATTCTAATTCTTTCTTAATAAGTCCAAGGGATAAGAATAATCTTTTTTTAATATCTGATTCCTCCAAAATAGCTTGACATTCATTAATATCTGCCCCACTGCTTAAAGCCGCTCCTGTTAAATATTGAATAACATGACAAGTTTTATAAGGTACAGACCTAAATCACATAGATAAATTGGATTATCCGCTTCGTTTCTGTTGCTTTGACTGTGAAAATGTACCATTACACTTTCTCTGTATAACGGATTCATCTGAATTAATTCTCGAATAGTATTTACGATTTCACCAGTAATGGCCTAAGGTATAAATTAATATTAAATTATATTTTTTATATTTGAACATTTTATATCATTATAATTCAAAATAATTTACAATCCATTATTTAAAATAATATTGAAATGTTGTCAAAAGAATTAAAAGTATCTCTAAGAGGTTATTTTTAGCTTTCTAATATATACACTTTTAATCTTTGGCCACTCCTCAATGAGCCATGCTTCAGCTGCTAAAAAATCAGAATCTTTTTGCTCACTATGAGCGCGTTTGTAAACAATGTTTTCCCGTTTTTTCTACCGATTAAACCATCCATCTAAAGCAACAAAATCATCTTTTCCCATTCTAGTGGCAAGCTCTTCAGCTTTCTGTCTCATCAGCGGCCCATCAACACGTGCATCATTTCCTCGAACATGAGTAAACCAAATTTTTAAAGCAGATTCAAACTGAGCATCATTTCCAATCCGTTTTCGCATACAGCTTAAAAATTTATTTAGTTTTGCTCCACTCAAAATCTCGATTTTTAAGAATTTTATAAAGTAAAGGCTGGGAGATTTTTAATCGAACAGATGCATTTCGTTGATCCATCTTTGGTAACTTGTCATAGTTATCAATAATTTGAACCTTTTCCTTCTTTTGTTCTGTTTTTCGGACACTTTGGTTTGTTGAAAAATGTTTTAAATTTTAATAACACTTTAAATTAAACAGAAAGTAAACGTAAATGCAATTGCATTTAATGAATTAAGCTTTACATCAGACAAGGATTTGATTTTTCAATAAATTTTTTCAATGAAACATTGAATTTAAAGATTTTAATTGAGATTTAATTGATATTTTCAATTAAAAAGTGATAACAATAAGCAAATTTTTTTATAGATTCTGATAACAATAAGCAGATAATTTTCAATATAAAAAGGAATATGCGGGTGGGGCTTTGTAAAAGTGATAACATTAGCCGAATGATAATATTAACCGTGATTATAATTAGCGGCGACCACTGTATTTGAAATGACTGACAAATCTGATAGTTTATTTAACATTAGGATTTAAAAGACCAAAGATGGATTGGGAAATTACACCAACATCAACCTAGTCGTGGTTTAAGAAATAAAGCTTGCCATAGTATTCCACATTGTTTTTACAATATTCGATAAATCTCCCTGGCATTTCATCAAAAAATAATTTACAATAAATTTTAAAAAATCAGGTAATAATAAATACAAAAATTTTTCATAAACAGAGCTTGAAGACTATAAATCAGTAATATATCAAAAACGTCGATACATTACTAATTTAGTCTTCAAGCTCTTTTTAATAAATTCAATGGGAAAAAATCAGTGGTGAAATAGGAAAAAAAGTTCTTATAATAAAAATGTTTAAGATTAATAATACTATCATACTGAATAATAGCTTCATTTACAATATCATTCTTTCACTGTAATATTACTATCATAAATTGAATTTTATACAATGTCATTTCAAGTTTGACTGTATTACAAATACTACACTTTTCTTTAAACTAGTAATGGAGGCTTTTGAATATTTATTTTAAATGGGAAAAGGTTTACACTTTATGACACCCAAGGAATTATGATTCCAATTGAAACCATTACTTATATTTAGTCTCATTATTGATATTTCATATTTTCTCCGGGAAATTTTAAGGTTATTAACTTCGTAAACATATAAACACATTATTTAGAGTTATTTAGTGAACAGCCGTTCTTTTGAATAAGTATTTATTGCGAATAAAGAATGCGAAAATATCAAATTTAGTCGTTAAATAAAAAATTTTAAACTTAATAAAAATCCATAGGGATTAATGCAAAAATTAATACAAGTTCAAAACTTAAAATGACAAAAACACGTTTGTAGATATAATTATATATTTAGCTAATATAAATCAGTAATAAATTCAAAACTCAAACTTGATTCCAAATCAATTAACAAATATGATTAACACTGTCTCTACTTGTGTATATACATAAAAATTTAGTAATAATATTTTATAAAATACTATTAATGTTATTCTTACATTAATTTAAATATCTAAATTGTTTTTAATAATACTATATTAGTTTATTATTCAATATTACTAAATTCATTAGCTTTAATTATAAAATAATTTTGTGAGAAATTTACATATTTATCAAATTTGATTTATTTACCTTGATTTCGGTTGTGTTTGTATACGGTTCATGGTAATGATTAATTGTTTCTACCATTAATATTCTGTTGCTTAATTCAGAATCTTCACTTTCTGTTGACTCAGTTTCTTTAATATCACTATCTACAGATTTACGCTTCCTAAAAAATCCGTTTTTTTTATTTGAAGATTTTATTTCGGGTGGGAATTTTTCCGTTTCCAAGTCTTTGTTATCAATTTTTTTTACTATTTTAATCCTTCTATGACCATAACTAATAAAACGAATGCTTTGTAGCATATCATCTGGATCTATGATTTTAGCAAAAGTCCCAACTTCATAAACTTGATTCAAATCAGTCACTATTTGAGAAGTATTAGTTGGATCTTTTTTGACAAAAACACCTATATATGGTAATCCTAATTTTATTCTCCTTCTCAATAAATTAACTAAATTCTCATCTGTCACTTCAATCATTTTGACAAATTTTGGAAACAAGGGTGTTGAATGAATTGCAATTAATGGAACATTAGGAAAGTTTTCTGGGACATTTTGAGTAAAAAGTGATTTCCCATCAGATTCATTTGACGAAACAGGTTTTTCAGGAGAATCATTATTGTCATTTGGAATCTTTGATGAGGAAAACTCTTTAAATGATAAATTAACGATCAATTTTCTGCTATTTCTAACAAACAAAATTGGTGCATTATACTGACTCTGAATATTTGTATGGATTCTTGAAATACATGATATTTTTTGGGCCTGTTGAAGCAGTTTGTTTGACCTTGTGAATAATTTGTACATAATTGTTAATCTAACTTGATGGTAAGCCTCGTTATTTTAAAATAATACTATTTAAATCGTTATTTCAAACAAAGTCAAATCGACTTGACGAATATTTAACCATAACATTGGAATTACTTTTTATTTTCTAGAAATTATATAAATTATTATAATTAGATTTTTAAATTAATATATTTAAATTTAAAAAAATATTATAAAAGAAATTTTATTTATAACTTAAATTATATTCTAGAATTCCAAAATAATAACACTATTTAATTTTAAATTATTAATGATACAGCTGAATTATTTATCAACAACTTTGTAAAATTTAAATTATGTACAGATAATACAGATAAGAATAATTGGAGTGGAATAACTATAGTCCCTGGGTTCATGGGCTACCGTAGAAAGGTGTGGTGTTTCATTTTCTCTTTTCCCTTCATCGTTTTATGAATTAAACAATCTCTTAGTTTTTATTGTCTACCTATGACTTTTTATGTTAAAATCTTTCACTTCAAAAAATTTAAAGATACGAGATTATGTGTTGCAGGTAACCAGGGACGGCTCTTCCATTTAAGCGAAGTAGGCAGCCGCCTAGGGCGCTCAATTTTGTAAGGTGTAAAAATATTTTTATAAATTATTTCTTGAATATAGAAAAAAAATTATTCATTAAAATATGCGTTTGATGATTTAACATTTTTTTATAATAAATTTATCTTCAAAATCTTGAAAATCTTTGCTTATTTCTTCACAACTTTACAATTTTCTCATAAGGTTTTCAATATAATTTCTTGAATTGTAAATGTAAAGAAACTTTGAATGTTTTTGTAGAATTCGTTAACATTCAAATTACATACCAACCCTAAAATGTTATAAGAAAGATGTGAATCAAATTCATCAAATTCCAAATTATAGGTTGAAATCAGGTTAGGTTAGGTTAAAGTTGATTGGGTAACAAATATATTTCATGAATAGAGTGTTCGATAAAGTTTCTGCAATGCCTTCAATTCCACATCTTTAAGGTAACATATTTAGATAAGAAATTTTCATTTTCGATCGACTTAGATAAAGATTTTGATAATTTGCTACTACAACGTAAACAAGAAATTAGAGAAATTTGTATATAATATTAAGATATTCAACGATTTAAGTAGTTTATTTGCATTTCTGATCAAAATCTTGAAATATCTTTGCTTACTTTTCTTCACAACACTTACAATTTTCTCCATAAGGTTTTCAATATAAATCTAATATAACAATTGAATTGTAAATGTAAAGAAACTTTGAATGTTTCATTAAAGATATTCGTAATCACATTTCAAATTACAATACCAACGTTGTATAAATGTTTTGAGAAAGATGTGAATCAAATTCTATTAGATTTATCGTTCCATTTCCTATAAGTCTGAAATCAATTGTATTTTGTAATTTCCAGGTTAAATTTACAGATTTTGTAAAACAAATGATTTTTTCATCATAACTTCATTGAGTGTTCGATAAAGTTTCTGCAATGCCTTCAATTCCATTTCATAAATGCAACATATTTAGATAAGAAATTATTCAATTTTCATACGATTACAAAGAAATAAAGATGTTTTGATAATTTGCTTACATGTTATACAACGTCAAAACCTTCAAGAAATAAAATAGAGAACAAAAGAAATATGTATATAATAATTAAGATATTCAACGATTTAAGTAGTTTATTGCATTTCTGATCAAAATCTTGAAATATCTTTGCTTACTTTTTCTTCACAACACTTACAATTTTTCTCCATAAGGTTTTCAATATAAATCTAATATAACAATTGAATTGTAAAATGTAAAGAAACTTTGAATGTTTCATTAAAGATATTCGTAATCGACATTTCAAATTACAATACCAACGTTGTATAAATGTTTTGAGAAAGATGTGAATCAAATTCTATTAGATTTATCGTTCCATTTCCTATAAGTCTGAAATCAATTGTATTTTGTAATTTCCAGGTTAAATTTACAGATTTGTAAAACAAATGATTTTTTCATCATAACTTCATTGAGTGTTCGATAAAGTTTCTGCAATGCCTTCAATTCCATTTCATAAATGCAACATATTTAGATAAGAAATTATTCAATTTTCATACGATTACAAAGAAATAAAGATGTTTTGATAATTTGCTTACATGTTATACAACGTCAAAACCTTCAAGAAATAAAATAGAGAACAAAAGAAATATGTATATAAATAATTAAGATATTCAACGATTTAAGTAGTTTATTTGCATTTCTGATCAAAATCTTGAAATATCTTTGCTTACTTTTCTTCACAACACTTACAATTTTCTCCATAAGGTTTCAATATAAATCTAATATAACAATTGAATTGTAAATGTAAAGAAACTTTGAATGTTTCATTAAAGATATTCGTAATCACATTTCAAATTACAATACCAACGTTGTATAAATGTTTTGAGAAAGATGTGAATCAAATTCTATTAGATTTATCGTTCCATTTCCTATGAAGTCTGAAATCAATTGTATTTTGTAATTTCCAGGTTAAATTTACAGATTTTGTAAAACAAATGATTTTTTCATCATAACTTCATTGAGTGTTCGATAAAGTTTCTGCAATGCCTTCAATTCCATTTCATAAATGCAACATATTTAGATAAGAAATTATTCAATTTTTCATACGATTACAAAGAAATAAAGATGTTTGATAATTTTGCTTACATGTTATACAACGTCAAAACCTTCAAGAAATAAATAGAGAACAAAAGAAATATGTATATAATATTAAGATATTCAACGATTTAAGTAGTTTATTTGCATTTCTGATCAAAATCTTGAAATATCTTTGCTTACTTTTCTTCACAACACTTACAATTTTCTCCATAAGGTTTTCAATATAAATCTAATATAACAATTGGAATTGTAAATGTAAAGAAACTTTGAATGTTTCATTAAAGATATTCGTAATACATTTCAATTACAATACCAACGTTGTATAAATGTTTTGAGAAAGATGTGAATCAAATTCTATTAGATTTATCGTTCCATTTCCTATAAGTCTGAAATCAATTGTATTTTGTAATTTCCAGGTTAAATTTACAGATTTGTAAAACAAATGATTTTTTCATCATAACTTCATTGAGTGTTCGATAAAGTTTCTGCAATGCCTTCAATTCCATTTCATAAATGCAACATATTTCAGATAAGAAAATTATTCAATTTTCATACGATTACAAAGAAATAAAGATGTTTTGAAATATTTGCTTACATGTTATACAACGTCAAAACCTTCAAGAAAGAAAATAGAGAACAAAATAAATAGTATATAATAATAAGATATTCAACGATATTAAGTAGGTTTATTTGCATTTCAGTGATCAAAATCTTGAAATATCTTTGCTTACTTTTTTTCACAACACTTACAATTTTCTCCATAAGGTTTTCAATATAAATCTAATATAACAATTGAATTGTAAATGTTAAAGAAACTTTGAATGTTTCATTAAAGATATTCGTAATCACATTCAAATTACAATACAACGTTGTATAAATGTTTTGAGAAAGATGTGAATCAAATTCTATTAGATTTATCGTTCCATTTCCTATAAGTCTGAATCAATTGTATTTTGTAATTTCCAGGTTAAATTTACAGATTTTGTAAAACAAATGATTTTTTCATCATAACTTCATTGAGTGTTCGATAAAGTTTCTGCAATGCCTTCATTCCATTTCATAAATGCAACATATTTAGATAAGAAATTATTCAATTTCATACGATTACAAAGAAATAAAGATGTTTTGATAATTTGCTTACATGTTATACAACGTCAAAACCTTCAAGAAATAAAATAGAGAACAAAATAAATATGTATATAATAATAAGATATTCAACGATTTAAGTAGTTTATTTGCATTTCTGATCAAAATCTTGAAATATCTTTGCTTACTTTCTTTTCACAACACTTACAATTTTCTCCATAAGGTTTTCAATATAAATCTAATATAACAATTGAATTGTAAATGTAAAGAAACTTTGAATGTTTCATTACAGATATTCGTAATCACAATTTCAAATTACAATACCAACGTTGTATAAATGTTTTGAGAAAGATGTGAATCAAATTCTATTAGATTTATCGTTCCATTCCTATAAGTCTGAATCAATTGTATTTTGTAAATTTCCAGGTTAATTTTACAGATTTTGTAAAACAAATGATTTTTCATCATAACTTCATTGAGTGTTCGATAAGTTTCTGCAATTGCCTTCAATTCCATTTCATAAATGCAACATATTTAGATAAGAAATTATTCAATTTTCATACGATACAAAGAAATAAAGATGTTTTGATAATTTGCTTACATGTTATACAATCGTCAGAAACCTTCAAGAAATAAAGATAGAGAACAAACGAAATATGTATATAATATAAGATATTCAACGATTTTAAGTAGTTTTATTTGCATTTCTGATCAAAATCTTGAAATATCTTTGCTTACTTTTCTTCAAACACATTACAATTTTTCTCCTATAAGTTTTCATATAAATCTAATATAACAATTGAATTGTAAATGTAAAGAAACTTTGAATGTTTCATTAAAGATATCGTAATCACATTTCAAATTACAATACCAACGTTGTATAAATGTTTTGAGAAAGATGTGAATCAAATTCTATTAGATTTATCGTTCCATTTCCTATAAGTCTGAAATCAATTGTATTTTGTAATTTCCAGGTTAAATTTACAGATTTTGTAAAACAAATGATTTAGTTTCATCATAACTTCATTGAGTGTTCGATAAAGTTTCTGCAATGCTTCAATTCCGATTTCATAAATGCAACATATTTAGATAAGAAATTATTCAATTTTCATACGATTACAAGAAATAAAGATGTTTTGATAATTTGCTTACATGTTATACAACGTCAAAACCTTCAAGAATTAAAATAGAGAACAAAATAAATATGTATAAGTAATAATAAGATATTCAACGATTTAAGTAGTTTTATTTGCATTTCTGATCAAATCTTGAAATATCTTTGCTTACTTTTCTTCACAACACTTACAATTTTCTCCATAGGTTTTCAATATAAATCTAATATAACAATTGAATTGTAAATGTAAAGAAACTTGAATGTTTCATTAAAGATATTCGTAATCGACATTTCAAATTACAATACCAACGTTGTATAATGTTTTGAGAAAGATGTGAATCAAATTCTATTAGATTTATCGTTCAATTTCCTATAAGTCTGAAATCAATTGTATTTTGTAATTTCCAGGTTAAATTACAGATTTTGTAAAAACAAATGATTTTTTCATCATAACTTCATTGAGTGTTCGATAAAGTTTCTGCAATGCCTTCAATTCCATTTCATAAATGCAACATATTTAGATAAGAAATTATTCAATTTTCATTACGATTACAAAGAATAAAGATGTTTTGATAATTTGCTTACATGTTATACAACGTCAAAACCTTCAAGAAATAAAATAGAGAACATAAAGAATATGTATATAATAATAAGATATTCAACGATTTAAGTAGTTTATTTGCATTTCTGATCAAAATCTTGAAATATCTTTGCTTACTTTTTTTCACAACACTTACAATTTTCTCCATAAAGGTTTTCAATATAAATCTAATATAACAATTGAATTGTAAATGTAAAGAAACTTTGAATGTTTCATTAAAGATATTCGTAATGACATTTCAAATTACAATACCAACGTTGTATAAATGTTTTGAGAAAGATGTGAATCAAATTCTATTAGATTTATCGTTCCATTTCCTATAAGTCTGAAATCAATTGTATTTTGTAATTTCCAGGTTAAATTTACAGATTTTGTAAACCAAATGATTTTTTCATCATAACTTCATTGAGTGTTCGATAAAGTTTCTGCAATGCTTCAATTCCATTCATAAATGCAACATATTTAGATAAGAAATTATTCAATTTTCATACGAATTACAAAGAAATAAAGATGTTTTGATAATT
The DNA here is from genome assembly GCA_959609185.1 of Schmidtea polychroa. Lineage (NCBI taxonomy): Eukaryota > Metazoa > Platyhelminthes > Tricladida > Dugesiidae > Schmidtea > Schmidtea polychroa. Next base: position 70,648 of record CAUHTR010000156.1, on the reverse strand, counting down.
TGCTTACATGTTATACAACGTCAAAACCTTCAAGAAATAAAATAGAGAACAAAAGAAATATGTATATAATATAAGATATTCAACGATTTAAGTAGTTTATTTGCATTTCTGATCAAAATCTTGAAATATCTTTGCTTACTTTTCTTCACAACACTTACAATTTTCTCCATAAGGTTTTCAATATAAATCTAATATAACAATTGAATTGTAAATGTAAAGAAACTTGAATGTTTCATTAAAGATATTCGTAATGACATTTCAAATTACAATACCAACGTTGTATAATGTTTTGAGAAAGATGTGAATCAAATTCTATGTAGATTTATCGTTCCATTTCCTATAAGTCTGAAAATCAATTGTATTTTGTAATTTCCAGGTGTAAATTTACAGATTTGTAAAACAAATGATTTTTTCATCATAACTTCATTGAGTGTTCGATAAAGTTTCTGCAATGCCTTCAATTCATTCATAAATGCAACATATTTAGATAAGAAATTATTCAATTTTCATACGAATTACAAAGAAATAAAGATGTTTGATAATTTGCTTACATGTTATACAACGTCAAAACCTTCAAGAAATAAAATAGAGAACAAATAAATATGTATATAATATTAAGATATTCAACGATTTAAGTAGTTTATTTGCATTTCTGATCAAAATCTTGAAATATCTTTGCTTACTTTTCTTCACAACACTTACAATTTTTCTCCATAAGGTTTTCAATATAAAATCTAATATAACAATTGAATTGTAATGTAAAGAAACTTTGAATGTTTCATTAAAGATATTCGTAATCGACATTTCAAATTACAATACCAACGTTGTATAAATGTTTTGAGAAAGATGTGAATCAAATTCTATTAGATTTATCGTTCCATTTCCTATAAGTCTGAAATCAATTGTATTTTGTAATTTCCAGGTTAAATTTACAGATTTTGTAAAACAAATGATTTTTTCATATAACTTCATTGAGTGTTCGATAAAGTTTCTGCAATGCCTCAATTACATTTCATAATGCAACATATTTAGATAAGAAATTATTCAATTTTCATACGATTACAAAGAAATAAAGATGTTTTGATAATTTGCTTACATGTTATACAACGTCCAAAACCTTCAAGAAATAAAATAGAGAACAAAATAAATATGTATATAATAATTAAGATATTCAACGATTTAAGTAGTTTATTTGCATTTCTGATCAAAATCTTGAAATATCTTTGCTTACTTTTCTTCACAACACTTACAATTTTCTCCATAAAGGTTTTCAATATAAATCTAATATAACAATTGAATTGTAAATGTACAAGAACTTTGAATGTTTCATTAAAGATATTCGTAATGACATTTCAAATTACAATACCAACGTTGTATAAATGTTTGAGAAAGATGTGAATCAAATTCTATTAGATTTATCGTTCCATTTCCTATAAGTCTGAAATCAATTGTATTTTGTAATTTCCAGGTTAAATTTACAGATTTTGTAAAACAAATGATTTTTTCATCATAACTTCATTGAGTGTTCGATAAAGTTTCTGCAATGCCTTCAATTCCATTTCATAAATGCAACATATTTAGATAAGAAATTATTCAATTTTCATACGAATTACAAGAAATAAAGATGTTTGATAATTTGCTTACATGTTATACAACGTCAAAACCTTCAAGAAATAAAATAGAGAACAAAAGAAATATGTATATAATATTAAGATATTCAACGATTTAAGTAGTTTATTTGCATTTCTGATCAAAATCTTGAAATATCTTTGCTTACTTTTCTTCACAACACTTACAATTTTCTCCATAAGGTTTTCAATATAAATCTAATATAACAATTGAATTGTAAATGTAAAGAAACTTTGAATGTTTCATATAAAGATATTCGTAATGACATTTCAAATTACAATACCAACGTTGTATAAATGTTTTGAGAAAGATGTGAATCAAATTCTATTAGATTTATCGTTCCATTTCCTATAAGTCTGAAATCAATTGTATTTTGTAATTTCCAGGTTAAATTACAGATTTTGTAAAACAACAATGATTTTTTCATCATAACTTCATTGAGTGTTCGATAAAGTTTCTGCAATGCCTTCAATTCCATTTCATAAATGCAACATATTTAGATAAGAAATTATTCAATTTTCATTACGAATTACAAAGAAATAAAGATGTTTTGATAATTTGCTTACATGTTATACAACGTCAAAACCTTCAAGAAATAAAATAGAGAACAAAAGAAATATGTATATAATATTAAGATATTCAACGATTTAAGTAGTTTATTTGCATTTCTGATCAAAATCTTGAAATATCTTTGCTTACTTTTTCTTCACAACACTTACAATTTTCTCCATAAGGTTTTCAATATAAATCTAATATAACAATTGAATTGTAAATGTAAAGAAACTTTGAATGATATTAAAGATATTCGTAATGACATTTCAAATTACAATACCAACGTTGTATAAATGTTTTGAGAAAGATGTGAATCAAATTCTATTAGATTTATCGTTCCATTTCCTATAAGTCTGAAATCAATTGTATTTTGTAATTTCCAGGTTAAATTAACAGATTTTGTAAAACAACAAATGATTTTTTCATCATAACTTCATTGAGTGTTCGATAAAGTTTCTGCAATGCCTTCAATTCCATTTCATAAATGCAACATATTTAGATAAGAAATTATTCAATTTTCATACGAATACAAAGAAATAAAGATGTTTTGATAATTTGCTTTCATGTTATACAACGTCAAAACCTTCAAGAAATAAAATAGAGAACAAAAGAAATATGTATATAATATTAAGATATTCAACGATTTAAGTAGTTTATTTGCATTTCTGATCAAAATCTTGAAATATCTTTGCTTACTTTTCTTCACAACACTTACAATTTTCTCCATAAGGTTTTCAATATAAATCTAATATAACAATTGAATGTAAATGTAAAGAAACTTTGAATGTTTCTATAAAGATATTCGTAATGACATTTCAAATTACAATACCAACGTTGTATAAATGTTTTGAGAAAGATGTGAATCAAATTCTATTAGATTTATCGTTCCATTTCCTATAAGTCTGAAATCAATTGTATTTTGTAATTTCCAGGTTAAATTACAGATTTTGTAAAACAACAAATGATTTTTCATCATAACTTCATTGAGTGTTCGATAAAGTTTCTGCAATGCCTTCAATTCCATTTCATAAATGCAACATATTTAGATAAGAAATTATTCAATTTTCATACGAATTACAAAGAAATAAAGATGTTTTGATATTTGCTTACATGTTTATACAACGTCAAAACCTTCAAGAAATAAAATAGAGAACAAAAGAAATATGTATATAATATTAAAGATATTCAACGATTTAAGTAGTTTATTTGCATTTCTGATCAAAATCTTGAAATATCTTTGCTTACTTTTCTTCACAACACTTACAATTTTCTCCATAAGGTTTTCAATATAAATCTAATATAACAATTGAATTGTAAATGTAAAGAAACTTTGAATGTTTCTATAAAGATATTCGTAATGACATTTCAAATTACAATACCAACGTTGTATAAATGTTTTGAGAAAGATGTGAATCAAATTCTATTAGATTTATCGTTCCATTTCCTATAAGTCTGAAATCAATTGTATTTTGTAATTTCCAGGTTAAATTAACAGATTTTGTAAAACAACAAATGATTTTTTTCATCATAACTTCATTGAGTGTTCGATAAAGTTTCTGCAATGCCTTCAATTCCATTTCATAAATGCAACATATTTAGATAAGAAATTATTCAATTTTCATTACGAATACAAAGAAATAAAGATGTTTTGATAATTTGCTTTCATGTTATACAACGTCAAAACCTTCAAGAAATAAAATAGAGAACAAAAGAAATATGTATATAATATTAAGATATTCAACGATTTAAGTAGTTTATTTGCATTCTGATCAAAATCTTGAAATATCTTTGCGTACTTTTCTTCACAACACTTACAATTTTCTCCATAAGGTTTTCAATATAAATCTAATATAACAATTGAATTGTAAATGTAAAGAAACTTTGAATGTTTCTATAAGATATTCGTAATGACATTTCAAATTACAATACCAACGTTGTATAAATGTTTTGAGAAAGATGTGAATCAAATTCTATTAGATTTATCGTTCCATTTCCTATAGTCTGAAATCAATTGTATTTTGTAATTTCCAGGTTTAAATTACAGATTTTGTAAACACAAATGATTTTTTCATCATAACTTCATTGAGTGTTCGATAAAGTTTCTGCAATGCCTTCAATTCCATTTCATAAATGCAACATATTTAGATAAGAAATTATTCAATTTTCATACGAATTACAAAGAAATAAAGATGTTTTGATAATTTGCTTTCATGTTATACAACGTCAAAACCTTCAAGAAATAAAATAGAGAACAAAATAAATATGTATATAATATTAAGATATTCAACGATTTAAGTAGTTTATTTGCATTTCTGATCAAAATCTTGAAATATCTTTGCTTACTTTTCTTCACAACAATTACAATTTTCTCCATAAGGTTTTCAATATAAATCTAATATAACAATTGAATTGTAAATGTAAAGAAACTTTGAATGTTTCTATTAAAGATATTCGTAATGACATTTCAAATTACAATACCAACGTTGTATAAATGTTTTGAGAAAGATGTGAATCAAATTCTATTAGATTTATCGTTCCATTTCCTATAAGTCTGAAATCAAATTGTATTTTGTAATTTCCAGGTTAAATTTAACAGATTTTGTAAAAAACAAATGATTTTTTCATCATAACTTCATTGAGTGTTCGATAAAGTTTCTGCAATGCCTTCAATTCCATTTCATAAATGCAACATATTTAGATAAGAAATTATTCAATTTTCATACGAATACAAAGAAATAAAGATGTTTTGATAATTTGCTTTACATGTTATACAACGTCAAAACCTTCAAGAAATAAAATAGAGAACAAAAGAAATATGTATATAATATTAAGATATTCAACGATTTAAGTAGTTTATTTGCATTTCTGATCAAAATCTTGAAATATCTTTGCTTACTTTTCTTCACAACACTTACAATTTTCTCCATAAGGTTTTCAATATAAATCTAATATAACAATTGAATTGTAAATGTAAAGAAACTTTGAATGTTTCATTAAAGATATTCGTAATGACATTTCAAATTACAATACCAACGTTGTATAAATGTTTTGAGAAAGATGTGAATCAAATTCTATTAGATTTATCGTTCCATTTCCTATAAGTCTGAAATCAATTGTATTTTGTAATTTCCAGGTTAAATTAACAGATTTTGTAAACAACAAATGATTTTTTCATCATAACTTCATTGAGTGTTCGATAAAGTTTCTGCAATGCCTTCAATTCCATTTCATAAATGCAACATATTTAGATAAGAAATTATTCAATTTTCATACGAATACAAAGAAATAAAGATGTTTGATAATTTGCTTTCATGTTATACAACGTCAAAACCTTCAAGAAATAAAATAGAGAACAAAAGAAATATGTATATAATATTAAGATATTCAACGATTTAAGTAGTTTATTTGCATTTCTGATCAAAATCTTGAAATATCTTTGCTTACTTTTCTTCACAACACTTACAATTTTCTCCATAAGGTTTTCAATATAAATCTAATATAACAATTGAATTGTAAATGTAAAGAAACTTTGAATGTTCTATAAAGATATTCGTAATGACATTTCAAATTACAATACCAACGTTGTATAAATGTTTTGAGAAAGATGTGAATCAAATTCTATTAGATTTATCGTTCCATTTCCTATAAGTCTGAAATCAATTGTATTTTGTAATTTCCAGGTTAAATTAACAGATTTTGTAAACAACAAATGATTTTTTCATCATAACTTCATTGAGTGTTCGATAAAGTTTCTGCAATGCCTTCAATTCCATTTCATAAATGCAACATATTTAGATAAGAAATTATTCAATTTTCATACGAATAGCAAAGAAATAAAGATGTTTTGATAATTTGCTTTCATGTTATACAACGTCCAAACCTTCAAGAAATAAAATAGAGAACAAAATAAATATGTATATAATATTAAGATATTCAACGATTTAAGTAGTTTATTTGCATTTCTGATCAAAATCTTGAAATATCTTTGCTTACTTTTCTTCACAACACTTACAATTTTCTCCATAAGGTTTCAATATAAATCTAATATAACAATTGAATTGTAAATGTAAAGAAACTTTGAATGTTTCTATAAAGATATTCGTAATGACATTTCAAATTACAATACCAACGTTGTATAAATGTTTTGAGAAAGATGTGAATCAAATTCTATTAGATTTATCGTTCCATTTCCTATAAGTCTGAAATCAATTGTATTTTGTAATTTCCAGGTTAAATTAACAGATTTGTAAAACAACAAATGATTTTTCATCATAACTTCATTGAGTGTTCGATAAAGTTTCTGCAATGCCTTCAATTCCATTTCATAAATGCAACATATTTAGATAAGAAATTATTCAATTTTCATACGAATACAAAGAAATAAAGATGTTTGATAATTTGCTTTCATGTTATACAACGTCAAAACCTTCAAGAAATAAAATAGAGAACAAAAGAAATATGTATATAATATTAAGATATTCAACGATTTAAGTAGTTTATTTGCATTTCTGATCAAAATCTTGAAATATCTTTGCTTACTTTTCTTCACAACACTTACAATTTTCTCCATAAGGTTTTCAATATAAATCTAATATAACAATTGAATTGTAAATGTAAAGAAACTTTGAATGTTTCTATAAAGATATTCGTAATGACATTTCAAATTACAATACCAACGTTGTATAAATGTTTTGAGAAAGATGTGAATCAAATTCTATTAGATTTATCGTTCCATTTCCTATAAGTCTGAAATCAATTGTATTTTGTAATTTCCAGGTTAAATTAACAGATTTTGTAAAACAACAAATGATTTTTTCATCATAACTTCATTGAGTGTTCGATAAAGTTTCTGCAATGCCTTCAATTCCATTTCATAAATGCAACATATTTAGATAAGAAATTATTCAATTTTCATACGAATACAAAGAAATAAAGATGTTTTGATAATTTGCTTTCATGTTATACAACGTCAAAACCTTCAAGAAATAAAATAGAGAACAAAAGAAATATGTATATAATATTAAGATATTCAACGATTTAAGTAGTTTATTTGCATTTCTGATCAAAATCTTGAAATATCTTTGCTTACTTTTCTTCACAACACTTACAATTTTCTCCATAAGGTTTTCAATATAAATCTAATATAACAATTGAATTGTAAATGTAAAGAACTTTGAATGTTTCTATAAAGATATTCGTAATGACATTTCAAATTACAATACCAACGTTGTATAAATGTTTTGAGAAAGATGTGAATCAAATTCTATTAGATTTATCGTTCCATTTCCTATAAGTCTGAAATCAATTGTATTTTGTAATTTCCAGGTTAAATTAACAGATTTTGTAAACAACAAATGATTTTTTCATCATAACTTCATTGAGTGTTCGATAAAGTTTCTGCAATGCCTTCAATTCCATTTCATAAATGCAACATATTTAGATAAGAAATTATTCAATTTTCATACGAATACAAAGAAATAAAGATGTTTTGATAATTTGCTTTCATGTTATACAACGTCCAAAACCTTCAAGAAATAAAATAGAGAACAAAAGAAATATGTATATAATATTAAGATATTCAACGATTTAAGTAGTTTATTTGCATTTCTGATCAAAATCTTGAAATATCTTTGCTTACTTTTCTTCACAACACTTACAATTTTCTCCATAAGGTTTTCAATATAAATCTAATATAACAATTGAATTGTAAATGTAAAGAAACTTTGAATGTTTCATATAAAGATATTCGTAATGACATTTCAAATTACAATACCAACGTTGTATAAATGTTTTGAGAAAGATGTGAATCAAATTCTATTAGATTTATCGTTCCATTTCCTATAAGTCTGAAATCAATTGTATTTTGTAATTTCCAGGTTAAATTAACAGATTTTGTAAAACAACAATGATTTTTTCATCATAACTTCATTGAGTGTTCGATAAAGTTTCTGCAATGCCTTCAATTCCATTTCATAAATGCAACATATTTAGATAAGAAATTATTCAATTTTCATACGAATACAAGAAATAAAGATGTTTTGATAATTTGCTTCATGTTATACAACGTCAAAACCTTCAAGAAATAAAATAGAGAACAAAATAAATATGTATATAATATTAAGATATTCAACGATTAAGTAGTTTATTTGCATTTCTGATCAAAATCTTGAAATATCTTTGCTTACTTTTCTTCACAACACTTACAATTTTCTCCATAAGGTTTTCAATATAAATCTAATATAACAATTGAATTGTAAATGTAAAGAAACTTTGAATGTTTCTATAAGATATTCGTAATGACATTTCAAATTACAATACCAACGTTGTATAAATGTTTTGAGAAAGATGTGAATCAAATTCTATTAGATTTATCGTTCCATTTCCTATAAGTCTGAAATCAATTGTATTTTGTAATTTCCAGGTTAAATTAACAGATTTTGTAAAACAACAAATGATTTTTTCATCATAACTTCATTGAGTGTTCGATAAAGTTTCTGCAATGCCTTCAATTCCATTTCATAAATGCAACATATTTAGATAAGAAATTATTCAATTTTCATACGAATACAAAGAAATAAAGATGTTTTGATAATTTGCTTTCATGTTATACAACGTCAAAACCTTCAAGAAATAAAATAGAGAACAAAAGAAATATGTATATAATATTAAGATATTCAACGATTTAAGTAGTTTATTTGCATTTCTGATCAAATCTTGAAATATCTTTGCTTACTTTTCTTCACAACACTTACAATTTTCTCCATAAGGTTTTCAATATAAATCTAATATAACAATTGAATTGTAATGTAAAGAAACTTTGAATGTTTCTATAAAGATATTCGTAATGACATTTCAAATTACAATACCAACGTTGTATAAATGTTTTGAGAAAGATGTGAATCAAATTCTATTAGATTTATCGTTCCATTTCCTATAAGTCTGAAATCAATTGTATTTTGTAATTTCCAGGTTAAATTAACAGATTTTGTAAAACAACAAATGATTTTTTCATCATAACTTCATTGAGTGTTCGATAAAGTTTCTGCAATGCCTTCAATTCCATTTCATAAATGCAACATATTTAGATAAGAAATTATTCAATTTTCATACGAATACAAAGAAATAAAGATGTTTTGATAATTTGCTTTCATGTTATACAACGTCAAAACCTTCAAGAAATAAAATAGAGAACAAAGAATATGTATATAATATTAAGATATTCAACGATTTAAGTAGTTTATTTGCATTTCTGATCAAAATCTTGAAATATCTTTGCTTACTTTTCTTCACAACACTTACAATTTTCTCCATAAGGTTTTCAATATAAATCTAATATAACAATTGAATTGTAAATGTAAAGAAACTTTGAATGTTTCTATAAAGATATTCGTAATGACATTTCAAATTACAATACCAACGTTGTATAAATGTTTTGAGAAAGATGTGAATCAAATTCTATTAGATTTATCGTTCCATTTCCTATAAGTCTGAAATCAATTGTATTTTGTAATTTCCAGGTTAAATTAACAGATTTTGTAAACAACAAATGATTTTTTCATCATAACTTCATTGAGTGTTCGATTAAAGTTTCTGCAATGCCTTCAATTCCATTTCATAAATGCAACATATTTAGATAAGAAATTATTCAATTTTCATACGAATACAAAGAAATAAAGATGTTTTGATAATTTGCTTTCATGTTATACAACGTCAAAACCTTCAAGAAATAAAATAGAGAACAAAAGAAATATGTATATAATATTAAGATATTCAACGATTTAAGTAGTTTATTTGCATTTCTGATCAAATCTTGAAATATCTTTGCTTACTTTTCTTCACAACACTTACAATTTTCTCCATAAGGTTTTCAATATAAATCTAATATAACAATTGAATTGTAAATGTAAAGAAACTTTGAATGTTTCTATAAAGATATTCGTAATGACATTTCAAATTACAATACCAACGTTGTATAAATGTTTTGAGAAAGATGTGAATCAAATTCTATTAGATTTATCGTTCCATTTCCTATAAGTCTGAAATCAATTGTATTTTGTAATTTCCAGGTTAAATTAACAGATTTTGTAAACAACAAATGATTTTTTCATCATAACTTCATTGAGTGTTCGATAAAGTTTCTGCAATGCCTTCAATTCCATTTCATAAATGCAACATATTTAGATAAGAAATTATTCAATTTTCATACGAATACAAAGAAATAAAGATGTTTTGATAATTTGCTTTCATGTTATACAACGTCAAAACCTTCAAGAAATAAAATAGAGAACAAAAGAAATATGTATATAATATTAAGATATTCAACGATTTAAGTAGTTATTTGCATTTCTGATCAAAATCTTGAAATATCTTTGCTTACTTTTCTTCACAACACTTACAATTTTCTCCATAAGGTTTTCAATATAAATCTAATATAACAATTGAATTGTAAATGTAAAGAAACTTTGAATGTTTCTATAAAGATATTCGTAATGACATTTCAAATTACAATACCAACGTTGTATAAATGTTTTGAGAAAGATGTGAATCAAATTCTATTAGATTTATCGTTCCATTTCCTATAAGTCTGAAATCAATTGTATTTTGTAATTTCCAGGTTAAATTAACAGATTTTGTAAAACAACAAATGATTTTTTCATCATAACTTCATTGAGTGTTCGATAAAGTTTCTGCAATGCCTTCAATTCCATTTCATAAATGCAACATATTTAGATAAGAAATTATTCAATTTTCATACGAATACAAAGAAATAAAGATGTTTTGATAATTTGCTTTCATGTTATACAACGTCAAAACCTTCAAGAAATAAAATAGAGAACAAAGAAATATGTATATAATATTAAGATATTCAACGATTTAAGTAGTTTATTTGCATTTCTGATCAAAATCTTGAAATATCTTTGCTTACTTTTCTTCACAACACTTACAATTTTCTCCATAAGGTTTTCAATATAAATCTAATATAACAATTGAATTGTAAATGTAAAGAAACTTTGAATGTTTCTATAAAGATATTCGTAATGACATTTCAAATTACAATACCAACGTTGTATAAATGTTTTGAGAAAGATGTGAATCAAATTCTATTAGATTTATCGTTCCATTTCCTATAAGTCTGAAATCAATTGTATTTTGTAATTTCCAGGTTAAATTAACAGATTTTGTAAAACAACAAATGATTTTTTCATCATAACTTCATTGAGTGTTCGATAAAGTTTCTGCAATGCCTTCAATTCCATTTCATAAATGCAACATATTTAGATAAGAAATTATTCAATTTTCATACGAATAGAAAGAAATAAAGATGTTTTGATAATTTGCTTTCATGTTATACAACGTCAAAACCTTCAAGAAATAAAATAGAGAACAAAAGAAATATGTATATAATATTAAGATATTCAACGATTTAAGTAGTTTATTTGCATTTCTGATCAAAATCTTGAAATATCTTTGCTTACTTTTCTTCACAACACTTACAATTTTCTCCATAAGGTTTTCAATATAAATCTAATATAACAATTGAATTGTAAATGTAAAGAAACTTTGAATGTTTCTATAAAGATATTCGTAATGACATTTCAAATTACAATACCAACGTTGTATAAATGTTTTGAGAAAGATGTGAATCAAATTCTATTAGATTTATCGTTCCATTTCCTATAAGTCTGAAATCAATTGTATTTTGTAATTTCCAGGTTAAATTAACAGATTTTGTAAAACAACAAATGATTTTTTCATCATAACTTCATTGAGTGTTCGATAAAGTTTCTGCAATGCCTTCAATTCCATTTCATAAATGCAACATATTTAGATAAGAAATTATTCAATTTTCATACGAATACAAAGAAATAAAGATGTTTTGATAATTTGCTTTCATGTTATACAACGTCAAAACCTTCAAGAAATAAAATAGAGAACAAAAGAAATATGTATATAATATTAAGATATTCAACGATTTAAGTAGTTTATTTGCATTTCTGATCAAAATCTTGAAATATCTTTGCTTACTTTTCTTCACAACACTTACAATTTTCTCCATAAGGTTTTCAATATAAATCTAATATAACAATTGAATTGTAAATGTAAAGAAACTTTGAATGTTTCTATAAAGATATTCGTAATGACATTTCAAATTACAATACCAACGTTGTATAAATGTTTTGAGAAAGATGTGAATCAAATTCTATTAGATTTATCGTTCCATTTCCTATAAGTCTGAAATCAATTGTATTTTGTAATTTCCAGGTTAAATTAACAGATTTTGTAAAACAACAAATGATTTTTTCATCATAACTTCATTGAGTGTTCGATAAAGTTTCTGCAATGCCTTCAATTCCATTTCATAAATGCAACATATTTAGATAAGAAATTATTCAATTTTCATACGAATAGAAAGAAATAAAGATGTTTTGATAATTTGCTTTCATGTTATACAACGTCAAAACCTTCAAGAAATAAAATAGAGAACAAAAGAAATATGTATATAATATTAAGATATTCAACGATTTAAGTAGTTTATTTGCATTTCTGATCAAAATCTTGAAATATCTTTGCTTACTTTTCTTCACAACACTTACAATTTTCTCCATAAGGTTTTCAATATAAATCTAATATAACAATTGAATTGTAAATGTAAAGAAACTTTGAATGTTTCTATAAAGATATTCGTAATGACATTTCAAATTACAATACCAACGTTGTATAAATGTTTTGAGAAAGATGTGAATCAAATTCTATTAGATTTATCGTTCCATTTCCTATAAGTCTGAAATCAATTGTATTTTGTAATTTCCAGGTTAAATTAACAGATTTTGTAAACAACAAATGATTTTTTCATCATAACTTCATTGAGTGTTCGATAAAGTTTCTGCAATGCCTTCAATTCCATTTCATAAATGCAACATATTTAGATAAGAAATTATTCAATTTTCATACGAATACAAAGAAATAAAGATGTTTTGATAATTTGCTTTCATGTTATACAACGTCAAAACCTTCAAGAAATAAAATAGAGAACAAAAGAAATATGTATATAATATTAAGATATTCAACGATTTAAGTAGTTTATTTGCATTTCTGATCAAAATCTTGAAATATCTTTGCTTACTTTTCTTCACAACACTTACAATTTTCTCCATAAGGTTTTCAATATAAATCTAATATAACAATTGAATTGTAAATGTAAAGAAACTTTGAATGTTTCTATAAAGATATTCGTAATGACATTTCAAATTACAATACCAACGTTGTATAAATGTTTTGAGAAAGATGTGAATCAAATTCTATTAGATTTATCGTTCCATTTCCTATAAGTCTGAAATCAATTGTATTTTGTAATTTCCAGGTTAAATTAACAGATTTTGTAAAACAACAAATGATTTTTTCATCATAACTTCATTGAGTGTTCGATAAAGTTTCTGCAATGCCTTCAATTCCATTTCATAAATGCAACATATTTAGATAAGAAATTATTCAATTTTCATACGAATACAAAGAAATAAAGATGTTTTGATAATTTGCTTTCATGTTATACAACGTCAAAACCTTCAAGAAATAAAATAGAGAACAAAAGAAATATGTATATAATATTAAGATATTCAACGATTTAAGTAGTTTATTTGCATTTCTGATCAAAATCTTGAAATATCTTTGCTTACTTTTCTTCACAACACTTACAATTTTCTCCATAAGGTTTTCAATATAAATCTAATATAACAATTGAATTGTAAATGTAAAGAAACTTTGAATGTTTCTATAAAGATATTCGTAATGACATTTCAAATTACAATACCAACGTTGTATAAATGTTTTGAGAAAGATGTGAATCAAATTCTATTAGATTTATCGTTCCATTTCCTATAAGTCTGAAATCAATTGTATTTTGTAATTTCCAGGTTAAATTAACAGATTTTGTAAAACAACAAATGATTTTTTCATCATAACTTCATTGAGTGTTCGATAAAGTTTCTGCAATGCCTTCAATTCCATTTCATAAATGCAACATATTTAGATAAGAAATTATTCAATTTTCATACGAATAGAAAGAAATAAAGATGTTTTGATAATTTGCTTTCATGTTATACAACGTCAAAACCTTCAAGAAATAAAATAGAGAACAAAAGAAATATGTATATAATATTAAGATATTCAACGATTTAAGTAGTTTATTTGCATTTCTGATCAAAATCTTGAAATATCTTTGCTTACTTTTCTTCACAACACTTACAATTTTCTCCATAAGGTTTTCAATATAAATCTAATATAACAATTGAATTGTAAATGTAAAGAAACTTTGAATGTTTCTATAAAGATATTCGTAATGACATTTCAAATTACAATACCAACGTTGTATAAATGTTTTGAGAAAGATGTGAATCAAATTCTATTAGATTTATCGTTCCATTTCCTATAAGTCTGAAATCAATTGTATTTTGTAATTTCCAGGTTAAATTAACAGATTTTGTAAAACAACAAATGATTTTTTCATCATAACTTCATTGAGTGTTCGATAAAGTTTCTGCAATGCCTTCAATTCCATTTCATAAATGCAACATATTTAGATAAGAAATTATTCAATTTTCATACGAATACAAAGAAATAAGATGTTTTGATAATTTGCTTTCATGTTATACAACGTCAAAACCTTCAAGAAATAAAATAGAGAACAAAGAAATATGTATATAATATTAAGATATTCAACGATTTAAGTAGTTTATTTGCATTTCTGATCAAAATCTTGAAATATCTTTGCTTACTTTTCTTCACAACACTTACAATTTTCTCCATAAGGTTTTCAATATAAATCTAATATAACAATTGAATTGTAAATGTAAAGAAACTTTGAATGTTTCTATAAAGATATTCGTAATGACATTTCAAATTACAATACCAACGTTGTATAAATGTTTTGAGAAAGATGTGAATCAAATTCTATTAGATTTATCGTTCCATTTCCTATAAGTCTGAAATCAATTGTATTTTGTAATTTCCAGGTTAAATTAACAGATTTTGTAAAACAACAAATGATTTTTTCATCATAACTTCATTGAGTGTTCGATAAAGTTTCTGCAATGCCTTCAATTCCATTTCATAAATGCAACATATTTAGATAAGAAATTATTCAATTTTCATACGATACAAAGAAATAAAGATGTTTTGATAATTTGCTTTCATGTTATACAACGTCAAAACCTTCAAGAAATAAAATAGAGAACAAAGAAATATGTATATAATATTAAGATATTCAACGATTTAAGTAGTTTATTTGCATTTCTGATCAAAATCTTGAAATATCTTTGCTTACTTTTCTTCACAACACTTACAATTTTCTCCATAAGGTTTTCAATATAAATCTAATATAACAATTGAATTGTAAATGTAAAGAAACTTTGAATGATATTAAAGATATTCGTAATGACATTTCAAATTACAATACCAACGTTGTATAAATGTTTTGAGAAAGATGTGAATCAAATTCTATTAGATTTATCGTTCCATTTCCTATAAGTCTGAAATCAATTGTATTTTGTAATTTCCAGGTTAAATTAACAGATTTTGTAAAACAACAAATGATTTTTTCATCATAACTTCATTGAGTGTTCGATAAAGTTTCTGCAATGCCTTCAATTCCATTTCATAAATGCAACATATTTAGATAAGAAATTATTCAATTTTCATACGAATACAAAGAAATAAAGATGTTTTGATAATTTGCTTTCATGTTATACAACGTCAAAACCTTCAAGAAATAAAATAGAGAACAAAGAAATATGTATATAATATTAAGATATTCAACGATTTAAGTAGTTTATTTGCATTTCTGATCAAAATCTTGAAATATCTTTGCTTACTTTTCTTCACAACACTTACAATTTTCTCCATAAGGTTTTCAATATAAATCTAATATAACAATTGAATTGTAAATGTAAAGAAACTTTGAATGTTTCTATAAAGATATTCGTAATGACATTTCAAATTACAATACCAACGTTGTATAAATGTTTTGAGAAAGATGTGAATCAAATTCTATTAGATTTATCGTTCCATTTCCTATAAGTCTGAAATCAATTGTATTTTGTAATTTCCAGGTTAAATTAACAGATTTTGTAAAACAACAAATGATTTTTTCATCATAACTTCATTGAGTGTTCGATAAAGTTTCTGCAATGCCTTCAATTCCATTTCATAAATGCAACATATTTAGATAAGAAATTATTCAATTTTCATACGAATAGAAAGAAATAAAGATGTTTTGATAATTTGCTTTCATGTTATACAACGTCAAAACCTTCAAGAAATAAAATAGAGAACAAAAGAAATATGTATATAATATTAAGATATTCAACGATTTAAGTAGTTTATTTGCATTTCTGATCAAAATCTTGAAATATCTTTGCTTACTTTTCTTCACAACACTTACAATTTTCTCCATAAGGTTTTCAATATAAATCTAATATAACAATTGAATTGTAAATGTAAAGAAACTTTGAATGTTTCTATAAAGATATTCGTAATGACATTTCAAATTACAATACCAACGTTGTATAAATGTTTTGAGAAAGATGTGAATCAAATTCTATTAGATTTATCGTTCCATTTCCTATAAGTCTGAAATCAATTGTATTTTGTAATTTCCAGGTTAAATTAACAGATTTTGTAAAACAACAAATGATTTTTTCATCATAACTTCATTGAGTGTTCGATAAAGTTTCTGCAATGCCTTCAATTCCATTTCATAAATGCAACATATTTAGATAAGAAATTATTCAATTTTCATACGAATAGCAAAGAAATAAAGATGTTTTGATAATTTGCTTTCATGTTATACAACGTCAAAACCTTCAAGAAATAAAATAGAGAACAAAAGAAATATGTATATAATATTAAGATATTCAACGATTTAAGTAGTTTATTTGCATTTCTGATCAAAATCTTGAAATATCTTTGCTTACTTTTCTTCACAACACTTACAATTTTCTCCATAAGGTTTTCAATATAAATCTAATATAACAATTGAATTGTAAATGTAAAGAAACTTTGAATGTTTCTATAAAGATATTCGTAATGACATTTCAAATTACAATACCAACGTTGTATAAATGTTTTGAGAAAGATGTGAATCAAATTCTATTAGATTTATCGTTCCATTTCCTATAAGTCTGAAATCAATTGTATTTTGTAATTTCCAGGTTAAATTAACAGATTTTGTAAAACAACAAATGATTTTTTCATCATAACTTCATTGAGTGTTCGATAAAGTTTCTGCAATGCCTTCAATTCCATTTCATAAATGCAACATATTTAGATAAGAAATTATTCAATTTTCATACGAATACAAAGAAATAAAGATGTTTTGATAATTTGCTTTCATGTTATACAACGTCAAAACCTTCAAGAAATAAAATAGAGAACAAAAGAAATATGTATATAATATTAAGATATTCAACGATTTAAGTAGTTTATTTGCATTTCTGATCAAAATCTTGAAATATCTTTGCTTACTTTTCTTCACAACACTTACAATTTTCTCCATAAGGTTTTCAATATAAATCTAATATAACAATTGAATTGTAAATGTAAAGAAACTTTGAATGTTTCTATAAAGATATTCGTAATGACATTTCAAATTACAATACCAACGTTGTATAAATGTTTTGAGAAAGATGTGAATCAAATTCTATTAGATTTATCGTTCCATTTCCTATAAGTCTGAAATCAATTGTATTTTGTAATTTCCAGGTTAAATTAACAGATTTTGTAAACAACAAATGATTTTTTCATCATAACTTCATTGAGTGTTCGATAAAGTTTCTGCAATGCCTTCAATTCCATTTCATAAATGCAACATATTTAGATAAGAAATTATTCAATTTTCATACGAATAGAAAGAAATAAAGATGTTTTGATAATTTGCTTTCATGTTATACAACGTCAAAACCTTCAAGAAATAAAATAGAGAACAAAAGAAATATGTATATAATATTAAGATATTCAACGATTTAAGTAGTTTATTTGCATTTCTGATCAAAATCTTGAAATATCTTTGCTTACTTTTCTTCACAACACTTACAATTTTCTCCATAAGGTTTTCAATATAAATCTAATATAACAATTGAATTGTAAATGTAAAGAAACTTTGAATGATATTAAAGATATTCGTAATGACATTTCAAATTACAATACCAACGTTGTATAAATGTTTTGAGAAAGATGTGAATCAAATTCTATTAGATTTATCGTTCCATTTCCTATAAGTCTGAAATCAATTGTATTTTGTAATTTCCAGGTTAAATTAACAGATTTTGTAAAACAACAAATGATTTTTTCATCATAACTTCATTGAGTGTTCGATAAAGTTTCTGCAATGCCTTCAATTCCATTTCATAAATGCAACATATTTAGATAAGAAATTATTCAATTTTCATACGAATACAAAGAAATAAAGATGTTTTGATAATTTGCTTTCATGTTATACAACGTCAAAACCTTCAAGAAATAAAATAGAGAACAAAAGAAATATGTATATAATATTAAGATATTCAACGATTTAAGTAGTTTATTTGCATTTCTGATCAAAATCTTGAAATATCTTTGCTTACTTTTCTTCACAACACTTACAATTTTCTCCATAAGGTTTTCAATATAAATCTAATATAACAATTGAATTGTAAATGTAAAGAAACTTTGAATGTTTCTATAAAGATATTCGTAATGACATTTCAAATTACAATACCAACGTTGTATAAATGTTTTGAGAAAGATGTGAATCAAATTCTATTAGATTTATCGTTCCATTTCCTATAAGTCTGAAATCAATTGTATTTTGTAATTTCCAGGTTAAATTAACAGATTTTGTAAAACAACAAATGATTTTTTTCATCATAACTTCATTGAGTGTTCGATAAAGTTTCTGCAATGCCTTCAATTCCATTTCATAAATGCAACATATTTAGATAAGAAATTATTCAATTTTCATACGAATACAAAGAAATAAAGATGTTTTGATAATTTGCTTTCATGTTATACAACGTCAAAACCTTCAAGAAATAAAATAGAGAACAAAAGAAATATGTATATAATATTAAGATATTCAACGATTTAAGTAGTTTATTTGCATTTCTGATCAAAATCTTGAAATATCTTTGCTTACTTTTCTTCACAACACTTACAATTTTCTCCATAAGGTTTTCAATATAAATCTAATATAACAATTGAATTGTAAATGTAAAGAAACTTTGAATGTTTCTATAAAGATATTCGTAATGACATTTCAAATTACAATACCAACGTTGTATAAATGTTTTGAGAAAGATGTGAATCAAATTCTATTAGATTTATCGTTCCATTTCCTATAAGTCTGAAATCAATTGTATTTTGTAATTTCCAGGTTAAATTAACAGATTTTGTAAAACACAAATGATTTTTTCATCATAACTTCATTGAGTGTTCGATAAAGTTTCTGCAATGCCTTCAATTCCATTTCATAAATGCAACATATTTAGATAAGAAATTATTCAATTTTCATACGAATAAAAGAAATAAAGATGTTTTTGATAATTTGCTTTCATGTTATACAACGTCAAAACCTTCAAGAAATAAAATAGAGAACAAAAGAAATATGTATATAATATTAAGATATTCAACGATTTAAGTAGTTTATTTGCATTTCTGATCAAAATCTTGAAATATCTTTGCTTACTTTTCTTCACAACACTTACAATTTTCTCCATAAGGTTTTCAATATAAATCTAATATAACAATTGAATTGTAAATGTAAAGAAACTTTGAATGTTTCTATAAAGATATTCGTAATGACATTTCAAATTACAATACCAACGTTGTATAAATGTTTTGAGAAAGATGTGAATCAAATTCTATTAGATTTATCGTTCCATTTCCTATAAGTCTGAAATCAATTGTATTTTGTAATTTCCAGGTTAAATTAACAGATTTTGTAAACAACAAATGATTTTTTCATCATAACTTCATTGAGTGTTCGATAAAGTTTCTGCAATGCCTTCAATTCCATTTCATAAATGCAACATATTTAGATAAGAAATTATTCAATTTTCATACGAATACAAAGAAATAAAGATGTTTTGATAATTTGCTTACATGTTATACAACGTCAAAACCTTCAAGAAATAAAATAGAGAACAAAAGAAATATGTATATAATATTAAGATATTCAACGATTTAAGTAGTTTATTTGCATTTCTGATCAAAATCTTGAAATATCTTTGCTTACTTTTCTTCACAACACTTACAATTTTCTCCATAAGGTTTTCAATATAAATCTAATATAACAATTGAATTGTAAATGTAAAGAAACTTTGAATGTTTCTATTAAAGATATTCGTAATGACATTTCAAATTACAATACCAACGTTGTATAAATGTTTTGAGAAAGATGTGAATCAAATTCTATTAGATTTATCGTTCCATTTCCTATAAGTCTGAAATCAATTGTATTTTGTAATTTCCAGGTTAAATTAACAGATTTTGTAAAACACAAATGATTTTTTCATCATAACTTCATTGAGTGTTCGATAAAGTTTCTGCAATGCCTTCAATTCCATTTCATAAATGCAACATATTTAGATAAGAAATTATTCAATTTTCATACGATACAAAGAAATAAAGATGTTTTGATAATTTGCTTTCATGTTATACAACGTCAAAACCTTCAAGAAATAAAATAGAGACAAAATATGTATATAATATTAAGATATTCAACGATTTAAGTAGTTTATTTGCATTTCTGATCAAAATCTTGAAATATCTTTGCTTACTTTTCTTCACAACACTTACAATTTTCTCCATAAGGTTTTCAATATAAATCTAATATAACAATTGAATTGTAAATGTAAAGAAACTTTGAATGTTTCTATAAAGATATTCGTAATGACATTTCAAATTACAATACCAACGTTGTATAAATGTTTTGAGAAAGATGTGAATCAAATTCTATTAGATTTATCGTTCCATTTCCTATAAGTCTGAAATCAATTGTATTTTGTAATTTCCAGGTTAAATTACAGATTTTGTAAAACAAAATGATTTTTTCATCATAACTTCATTGAGTGTTCGATAAAGTTTCTGCAATGCCTTCAATTCCATTTCATAAATGCAACATATTTAGATAAGAAATTATTCAATTTTCATACGATACAAAGAAATAAAGATGTTTTGATAATTTGCTTTACATGTTATACAACGTCAAAACCTTCAAGAAATAAAATAGAGAACAAAAGAAATATGTATATAATATTAAGATATTCAAACGATTTAAGTAGTTTATTTGCATTTCTGATCAAAATCTTGAAATATCTTTGCTTACTTTTCTTCACAACACTTACAATTTTCTCCATAAGGTTTTCAATATAAATCTAATATAACAATTGAATTGTAAATGTAAAGAAACTTTGAATGTTTCTATAAAGATATTCGTAATGACATTTCAAATTACAATACCAACGTTGTATAAATGTTTTGAGAAAGATGTGAATCAAATTCTATTAGATTTATCGTTCCATTTCCTATAAGTCTGAAATCAATTGTATTTTGTAATTTCCAGGTTAAATTAACAGATTTTGTAAAACAACAAATGATTTTTTCATCATAACTTCATTGAGTGTTCGATAAAGTTTCTGCAATGCCTTCAATTCCATTTCATAAATGCAACATATTTAGATAAGAAATTATTCAATTTTCATACGATACAAAGAAATAAAGATGTTTTGATAATTTGCTTTCATGTTATACAACGTCAAAACCTTCAAGAAATAAAATAGAGAACAAAAGAAATATGTATATAATATTAAGATATTCAACGATTTAAGTAGTTTATTTGCATTTCTGATCAAATCTTGAAATATCTTTGCTTACTTTTTCTTCACAACACTTACAATTTTCTCCATAAGGTTTTCAATATAAATCTAATATAACAATTGAATTGTAAATGTAAAGAAACTTTGAATGTTTCTATAAAGATATTCGTAATGACATTTCAAATTACAATACCAACGTTGTATAAATGTTTTGAGAAAGATGTGAATCAAATTCTATTAGATTTATCGTTCCATTTCCTATAAGTCTGAAATCAATTGTATTTTGTAATTTCCAGGTTAAATTAACAGATTTTGTAAACAACAAATGATTTTTTCATCATAACTTCATTGAGTGTTCGATAAAGTTTCTGCAATGCCTTCAATTCCATTTCATAAATGCAACATATTTAGATAAGAAATTATTCAATTTTCATACGAATACAAAGAAATAAAGATGTTTTGATAATTTGCTTTACATGTTATACAACGTCAAAACCTTCAAGAAATAAAATAGAGAACAAAAGAAATATGTATATAATATTAAGATATTCAACGATTTAAGTAGTTTATTTGCATTTCTGATCAAAATCTTGAAATATCTTTGCTTACTTTTCTTCACAACACTTACAATTTTCTCCATAAGGTTTTCAATATAAATCTAATATAACAATTGAATTGTAAATGTAAAGAAACTTTGAATGTGTTTCTATAAAGATATTCGTAATGACATTTCAAATTACAATACCAACGTTGTATAAATGTTTTGAGAAGATGTGAATCAAATTCTATTAGATTTATCGTTCCATTTCCTATAAGTCTGAAATCAATTGTATTTTGTAATTTCCAGGTTAAATTAACAGATTTTGTAAAACAACAAATGATTTTTTCATCATAACTTCATTGAGTGTTCGATAAAGTTTCTGCAATGCCTTCAATTCCATTTCATAAATGCAACATATTTAGATAAGAAATTATTCAATTTTCATACGATACAAAGAAATAAAGATGTTTTGATAATTTGCTTTCATGTTATACAACGTCAAAACCTTCAAGAAATAAAATAGAGAATATGTATATAATATTAAGATATTCAACGATTTAAGTAGTTTTATTTGCATTTCTGATCAAAATCTTGAAATATCTTTGCTTACTTTTCTTCACAACACTTACAATTTTCTCCATAAGGTTTTCAATATAAATCTAATATAACAATTGAATTGTAAATGTAAAGAAACTTTGAATGTTTCTATAAAGATATTCGTAATGACATTTCAAATTACAATACCAACGTTGTATAAATGTTTTGAGAAAGATGTGAATCAAATTCTATTAGATTTATCGTTCCATTTCCTATAAGTCTGAAATCAATTGTATTTTGTAATTTCCAGGTTAAATTAACAGATTTTGTAAAACAACAAATGATTTTTTCATCATAACTTCATTGAGTGTTCGATAAAGTTTCTGCAATGCCTTCAATTCCATTTCATAAATGCAACATATTTAGATAAGAAATTATTCAATTTTCATACGAATACAAAGAAATAAAGATGTTTTGATAATTTGCTTCATGTTATACAACGTCAAAACCTTCAAGAAATAAAATAGAGAACAAAGAAATATGTATATAATATTAAGATATTCAACGATTTAAGTAGTTTATTTGCATTTCTGATCAAAATCTTGAAATATCTTTGCTTACTTTTCTTCACAACACTTACAATTTTCTCCATAAGGTTTTCAATATAAATCTAATATAACAATTGAATTGTAAATGTAAAGAAACTTTGAATGTTTCTATAAAGATATTCGTAATGACATTTCAAATTACAATACCAACGTTGTATAAATGTTTTGAGAAAGATGTGAATCAAATTCTATTAGATTTATCGTTCCATTTCCTATAAGTCTGAAATCAATTGTATTTTGTAATTTCCAGGTTAAATTAACAGATTTTGTAAAACAACAAATGATTTTTTCATCATAACTTCATTGAGTGTTCGATAAAGTTTCTGCAATGCCTTCAATTCCATTTCATAAATGCAACATATTTAGATAAGAAATTATTCAATTTTCATACGAATACAAAGAAATAAAGATGTTTGATAATTTGCTTTCATGTTATACAACGTCAAAACCATCAAGAAATAAAATAGAAATATGTATATAATATTAAGATATTCAACGATTTAAGTAGTTTATTTGCATTTCTGATCAAAATCTTGAAATATCTTTGCTTACTTTTCTTCACAACACTTACAATTTTCTCCATAAGGTTTTCAATATAAATCTAATATAACAATTGAATTGTAAATGTAAAGAAACTTTGAATGTTTCTATAAAGATATTCGTAATGACATTTCAAATTACAATACCAACGTTGTATAAATGTTTTGAGAAAGATGTGAATCAAATTCTATTAGATTTATCGTTCCATTTCCTATAAGTCTGAAATCAATTGTATTTTGTAATTTCCAGGTTAAATTAACAGATTTTGTAAAACAACAAATGATTTTTTCATCATAACTTCATTGAGTGTTCGATAAAGTTTCTGCAATGCCTTCAATTCCATTTCATAAATGCAACATATTTAGATAAGAAATTATTCAATTTTCATACGAATACAAAGAAATAAAGATGTTTTGATAATTTGCTTTCATGTTATACAACGTCAAAACCATCAAGAAATAAAATAGAAATATGTATATAATATTAAGATATTCAACGATTTAAGTAGTTTATTTGCATTTCTGATCAAAATCTTGAAATATCTTTGCTTACTTTTCTTCACAACACTTACAATTTTCTCCATAAGGTTTTCAATATAAATCTAATATAACAATTGAATTGTAAATGTAAAGAAACTTTGAATGTTTCTATAAAGATATTCGTAATGACATTTCAAATTACAATACCAACGTTGTATAAATGTTTTGAGAAAGATGTGAATCAAATTCTATTAGATTTATCGTTCCATTTCCTATAAGTCTGAAATCAATTGTATTTTGTAATTTCCAGGTTAAATTAACAGATTTTGTAAAACAACAAATGATTTTTTCATCATAACTTCATTGAGTGTTCGATAAAGTTTCTGCAATGCCTTCAATTCCATTTCATAAATGCAACATATTTAGATAAGAAATTATTCAATTTTCATACGAATACAAAGAAATAAAGATGTTTTGATAATTTGCTTTCATGTTATACAACGTCAAAACCTTCAAGAAATAAAATAGAGAACAAAAGAAATATGTATATAATATTAAGATATTCAACGATTTAAGTAGTTTATTTGCATTTCTGATCAAAATCTTGAAATATCTTTGCTTACTTTTCTTCACAACACTTACAATTTTCTCCATAAGGTTTTCAATATAAATCTAATATAACAATTGAATTGTAAATGTAAAGAAACTTTGAATGTTTCTATAAAGATATTCGTAATGACATTTCAAATTACAATACCAACGTTGTATAAATGTTTTGAGAAAGATGTGAATCAAATTCTATTAGATTTATCGTTCCATTTCCTATAAGTCTGAAATCAATTGTATTTTGTAATTTCCAGGTTAAATTAACAGATTTTGTAAAACAACAAATGATTTTTTCATCATAACTTCATTGAGTGTTCGATAAAGTTTCTGCAATGCCTTCAATTCCATTTCATAAATGCAACATATTTAGATAAGAAATTATTCAATTTTCATACGAATACAAAGAAATAAAGATGTTTTGATAATTTGCTTTCATGTTATACAACGTCAAAACCATCAAGAAATAAAATAGAAATATGTATATAATATTAAGATATTCAACGATTTAAGTAGTTTATTTGCATTTCTGATCAAAATCTTGAAATATCTTTGCTTACTTTTCTTCACAACACTTACAATTTTCTCCATAAGGTTTTCAATATAAATCTAATATAACAATTGAATTGTAAATGTAAAGAAACTTTGAATGTTTCTATAAAGATATTCGTAATGACATTTCAAATTACAATACCAACGTTGTATAAATGTTTTGAGAAAGATGTGAATCAAATTCTATTAGATTTATCGTTCCATTTCCTATAAGTCTGAAATCAATTGTATTTTGTAATTTCCAGGTTAAATTAACAGATTTTGTAAAACAACAAATGATTTTTTCATCATAACTTCATTGAGTGTTCGATAAAGTTTCTGCAATGCCTTCAATTCCATTTCATAAATGCAACATATTTAGATAAGAAATTATTCAATTTTCATACGAATACAAAGAAATAAAGATGTTTTGATAATTTGCTTTCATGTTATACAACGTCAAAACCATCAAGAAATAAAATAGAAATATGTATATAATATTAAGATATTCAACGATTTAAGTAGTTTATTTGCATTTCTGATCAAAATCTTGAAATATCTTTGCTTACTTTTCTTCACAACACTTACAATTTTCTCCATAAGGTTTTCAATATAAATCTAATATAACAATTGAATTGTAAATGTAAAGAAACTTTGAATGTTTCTATAAAGATATTCGTAATGACATTTCAAATTACAATACCAACGTTGTATAAATGTTTTGAGAAAGATGTGAATCAAATTCTATTAGATTTATCGTTCCATTTCCTATAAGTCTGAAATCAATTGTATTTTGTAATTTCCAGGTTAAATTAACAGATTTTGTAAAACAACAAATGATTTTTTCATCATAACTTCATTGAGTGTTCGATAAAGTTTCTGCAATGCCTTCAATTCCATTTCATAAATGCAACATATTTAGATAAGAAATTATTCAATTTTCATACGAATACAAAGAAATAAAGATGTTTTGATAATTTGCTTTCATGTTATACAACGTCAAAACCATCAAGAAATAAAATAGAAATATGTATATAATATTAAGATATTCAACGATTTAAGTAGTTTATTTGCATTTCTGATCAAAATCTTGAAATATCTTTGCTTACTTTTCTTCACAACACTTACAATTTTCTCCATAAGGTTTTCAATATAAATCTAATATAACAATTGAATTGTAAATGTAAAGAAACTTTGAATGTTTCTATAAAGATATTCGTAATGACATTTCAAATTACAATACCAACGTTGTATAAATGTTTTGAGAAAGATGTGAATCAAATTCTATTAGATTTATCGTTCCATTTCCTATAAGTCTGAAATCAATTGTATTTTGTAATTTCCAGGTTAAATTAACAGATTTTGTAAAACAACAAATGATTTTTTCATCATAACTTCATTGAGTGTTCGATAAAGTTTCTGCAATGCCTTCAATTCCATTTCATAAATGCAACATATTTAGATAAGAAATTATTCAATTTTCATACGAATACAAAGAAATAAAGATGTTTTGATAATTTGCTTTCATGTTATACAACGTCAAAACCATCAAGAAATAAAATAGAAATATGTATATAATATTAAGATATTCAACGATTTAAGTAGTTTATTTGCATTTCTGATCAAAATCTTGAAATATCTTTGCTTACTTTTCTTCACAACACTTACAATTTTCTCCATAAGGTTTTCAATATAAATCTAATATAACAATTGAATTGTAAATGTAAAGAAACTTTGAATGTTTCTATAAAGATATTCGTAATGACATTTCAAATTACAATACCAACGTTGTATAAATGTTTTGAGAAAGATGTGAATCAAATTCTATTAGATTTATCGTTCCATTTCCTATAAGTCTGAAATCAATTGTATTTTGTAATTTCCAGGTTAAATTAACAGATTTTGTAAAACAACAAATGATTTTTTCATCATAACTTCATTGAGTGTTCGATAAAGTTTCTGCAATGCCTTCAATTCCATTTCATAAATGCAACATATTTAGATAAGAAATTATTCAATTTTCATACGAATACAAAGAAATAAAGATGTTTTGATAATTTGCTTTCATGTTATACAACGTCAAAACCTTCAAGAAATAAAATAGAGAACAAAAGAAATATGTATATAATATTAAGATATTCAACGATTTAAGTAGTTTATTTGCATTTCTGATCAAAATCTTGAAATATCTTTGCTTACTTTTCTTCACAACACTTACAATTTTCTCCATAAGGTTTTCAATATAAATCTAATATAACAATTGAATTGTAAATGTAAAGAAACTTTGAATGTTTCTATAAAGATATTCGTAATGACATTTCAAATTACAATACCAACGTTGTATAAATGTTTTGAGAAAGATGTGAATCAAATTCTATTAGATTTATCGTTCCATTTCCTATAAGTCTGAAATCAATTGTATTTTGTAATTTCCAGGTTAAATTAACAGATTTTGTAAAACAACAAATGATTTTTTCATCATAACTTCATTGAGTGTTCGATAAAGTTTCTGCAATGCCTTCAATTCCATTTCATAAATGCAACATATTTAGATAAGAAATTATTCAATTTTCATACGAATACAAAGAAATAAAGATGTTTTGATAATTTGCTTTCATGTTATACAACGTCAAAACCATCAAGAAATAAAATAGAAATATGTATATAATATTAAGATATTCAACGATTTAAGTAGTTTATTTGCATTTCTGATCAAAATCTTGAAATATCTTTGCTTACTTTTCTTCACAACACTTACAATTTTCTCCATAAGGTTTTCAATATAAATCTAATATAACAATTGAATTGTAAATGTAAAGAAACTTTGAATGTTTCTATAAAGATATTCGTAATGACATTTCAAATTACAATACCAACGTTGTATAAATGTTTTGAGAAAGATGTGAATCAAATTCTATTAGATTTATCGTTCCATTTCCTATAAGTCTGAAATCAATTGTATTTTGTAATTTCCAGGTTAAATTAACAGATTTTGTAAAACAACAAATGATTTTTTCATCATAACTTCATTGAGTGTTCGATAAAGTTTCTGCAATGCCTTCAATTCCATTTCATAAATGCAACATATTTAGATAAGAAATTATTCAATTTTCATACGAATACAAAGAAATAAAGATGTTTTGATAATTTGCTTTCATGTTATACAACGTCAAAACCATCAAGAAATAAAATAGAAATATGTATATAATATTAAGATATTCAACGATTTAAGTAGTTTATTTGCATTTCTGATCAAAATCTTGAAATATCTTTGCTTACTTTTCTTCACAACACTTACAATTTTCTCCATAAGGTTTTCAATATAAATCTAATATAACAATTGAATTGTAAATGTAAAGAAACTTTGAATGTTTCTATAAAGATATTCGTAATGACATTTCAAATTACAATACCAACGTTGTATAAATGTTTTGAGAAAGATGTGAATCAAATTCTATTAGATTTATCGTTCCATTTCCTATAAGTCTGAAATCAATTGTATTTTGTAATTTCCAGGTTAAATTAACAGATTTTGTAAAACAACAAATGATTTTTTCATCATAACTTCATTGAGTGTTCGATAAAGTTTCTGCAATGCCTTCAATTCCATTTCATAAATGCAACATATTTAGATAAGAAATTATTCAATTTTCATACGAATACAAAGAAATAAAGATGTTTTGATAATTTGCTTTCATGTTATACAACGTCAAAACCATCAAGAAATAAAATAGAAATATGTATATAATATTAAGATATTCAACGATTTAAGTAGTTTATTTGCATTTCTGATCAAAATCTTGAAATATCTTTGCTTACTTTTCTTCACAACACTTACAATTTTCTCCATAAGGTTTTCAATATAAATCTAATATAACAATTGAATTGTAAATGTAAAGAAACTTTGAATGTTTCTATAAAGATATTCGTAATGACATTTCAAATTACAATACCAACGTTGTATAAATGTTTTGAGAAAGATGTGAATCAAATTCTATTAGATTTATCGTTCCATTTCCTATAAGTCTGAAATCAATTGTATTTTGTAATTTCCAGGTTAAATTAACAGATTTTGTAAAACAACAAATGATTTTTTCATCATAACTTCATTGAGTGTTCGATAAAGTTTCTGCAATGCCTTCAATTCCATTTCATAAATGCAACATATTTAGATAAGAAATTATTCAATTTTCATACGAATACAAAGAAATAAAGATGTTTTGATAATTTGCTTTCATGTTATACAACGTCAAAACCTTCAAGAAATAAAATAGAGAACAAAAGAAATATGTATATAATATTAAGATATTCAACGATTTAAGTAGTTTATTTGCATTTCTGATCAAAATCTTGAAATATCTTTGCTTACTTTTCTTCACAACACTTACAATTTTCTCCATAAGGTTTTCAATATAAATCTAATATAACAATTGAATTGTAAATGTAAAGAAACTTTGAATGTTTCTATAAAGATATTCGTAATGACATTTCAAATTACAATACCAACGTTGTATAAATGTTTTGAGAAAGATGTGAATCAAATTCTATTAGATTTATCGTTCCATTTCCTATAAGTCTGAAATCAATTGTATTTTGTAATTTCCAGGTTAAATTAACAGATTTTGTAAAACAACAAATGATTTTTTCATCATAACTTCATTGAGTGTTCGATAAAGTTTCTGCAATGCCTTCAATTCCATTTCATAAATGCAACATATTTAGATAAGAAATTATTCAATTTTCATACGAATACAAAGAAATAAAGATGTTTTGATAATTTGCTTTCATGTTATACAACGTCAAAACCATCAAGAAATAAAATAGAAATATGTATATAATATTAAGATATTCAACGATTTAAGTAGTTTATTTGCATTTCTGATCAAAATCTTGAAATATCTTTGCTTACTTTTCTTCACAACACTTACAATTTTCTCCATAAGGTTTTCAATATAAATCTAATATAACAATTGAATTGTAAATGTAAAGAAACTTTGAATGTTTCTATAAAGATATTCGTAATGACATTTCAAATTACAATACCAACGTTGTATAAATGTTTTGAGAAAGATGTGAATCAAATTCTATTAGATTTATCGTTCCATTTCCTATAAGTCTGAAATCAATTGTATTTT
This sequence comes from Schmidtea polychroa, assembly GCA_959609185.1. NCBI lineage: Eukaryota > Metazoa > Platyhelminthes > Tricladida > Dugesiidae > Schmidtea > Schmidtea polychroa. The sequence goes on along the minus strand of CAUHTR010000156.1, from coordinate 39,646 downwards.
GTAATTTCCAGGTTAAATTAACAGATTTTGTAAAACAACAAATGATTTTTTCATCATAACTTCATTGAGTGTTCGATAAAGTTTCTGCAATGCCTTCAATTCCATTTCATAAATGCAACATATTTAGATAAGAAATTATTCAATTTTCATACGAATACAAAGAAATAAAGATGTTTTGATAATTTGCTTTCATGTTATACAACGTCAAAACCATCAAGAAATAAAATAGAAATATGTATATAATATTAAGATATTCAACGATTTAAGTAGTTTATTTGCATTTCTGATCAAAATCTTGAAATATCTTTGCTTACTTTTCTTCACAACACTTACAATTTTCTCCATAAGGTTTTCAATATAAATCTAATATAACAATTGAATTGTAAATGTAAAGAAACTTTGAATGTTTCTATAAAGATATTCGTAATGACATTTCAAATTACAATACCAACGTTGTATAAATGTTTTGAGAAAGATGTGAATCAAATTCTATTAGATTTATCGTTCCATTTCCTATAAGTCTGAAATCAATTGTATTTTGTAATTTCCAGGTTAAATTAACAGATTTTGTAAAACAACAAATGATTTTTTCATCATAACTTCATTGAGTGTTCGATAAAGTTTCTGCAATGCCTTCAATTCCATTTCATAAATGCAACATATTTAGATAAGAAATTATTCAATTTTCATACGAATACAAAGAAATAAAGATGTTTTGATAATTTGCTTTCATGTTATACAACGTCAAAACCATCAAGAAATAAAATAGAAATATGTATATAATATTAAGATATTCAACGATTTAAGTAGTTTATTTGCATTTCTGATCAAAATCTTGAAATATCTTTGCTTACTTTTCTTCACAACACTTACAATTTTCTCCATAAGGTTTTCAATATAAATCTAATATAACAATTGAATTGTAAATGTAAAGAAACTTTGAATGTTTCTATAAAGATATTCGTAATGACATTTCAAATTACAATACCAACGTTGTATAAATGTTTTGAGAAAGATGTGAATCAAATTCTATTAGATTTATCGTTCCATTTCCTATAAGTCTGAAATCAATTGTATTTTGTAATTTCCAGGTTAAATTAACAGATTTTGTAAAACAACAAATGATTTTTTCATCATAACTTCATTGAGTGTTCGATAAAGTTTCTGCAATGCCTTCAATTCCATTTCATAAATGCAACATATTTAGATAAGAAATTATTCAATTTTCATACGAATACAAAGAAATAAAGATGTTTTGATAATTTGCTTTCATGTTATACAACGTCAAAACCATCAAGAAATAAAATAGAAATATGTATATAATATTAAGATATTCAACGATTTAAGTAGTTTATTTGCATTTCTGATCAAAATCTTGAAATATCTTTGCTTACTTTTCTTCACAACACTTACAATTTTCTCCATAAGGTTTTCAATATAAATCTAATATAACAATTGAATTGTAAATGTAAAGAAACTTTGAATGTTTCTATAAAGATATTCGTAATGACATTTCAAATTACAATACCAACGTTGTATAAATGTTTTGAGAAAGATGTGAATCAAATTCTATTAGATTTATCGTTCCATTTCCTATAAGTCTGAAATCAATTGTATTTTGTAATTTCCAGGTTAAATTAACAGATTTTGTAAAACAACAAATGATTTTTTCATCATAACTTCATTGAGTGTTCGATAAAGTTTCTGCAATGCCTTCAATTCCATTTCATAAATGCAACATATTTAGATAAGAAATTATTCAATTTTCATACGAATACAAAGAAATAAAGATGTTTTGATAATTTGCTTTCATGTTATACAACGTCAAAACCATCAAGAAATAAAATAGAGAACAAAGAAATATGTATATAATATTAAGATATTCAACGATTTAAGTAGTTTATTTGCATTTCTGATCAAAATCTTGAAATATCTTTGCTTACTTTTCTTCACAACACTTACAATTTTCTCCATAAGGTTTTCAATATAAATCTAATATAACAATTGAATTGTAAATGTAAAGAAACTTTGAATGTTTCTATAAAGATATTCGTAATGACATTTCAAATTACAATACCAACGTTGTATAAATGTTTTGAGAAAGATGTGAATCAAATTCTATTAGATTTATCGTTCCATTTCCTATAAGTCTGAAATCAATTGTATTTTGTAATTTCCAGGTTAAATTAACAGATTTTGTAAAACAACAAATGATTTTTTCATCATAACTTCATTGAGTGTTCGATAAAGTTTCTGCAATGCCTTCAATTCCATTTCATAAATGCAACATATTTAGATAAGAAATTATTCAATTTTCATACGAATACAAAGAAATAAAGATGTTTTGATAATTTGCTTTCATGTTATACAACGTCAAAACCTTCAAGAAATAAAATAGAGAACAAAAGAAATATGTATATAATATTAAGATATTCAACGATTTAAGTAGTTTATTTGCATTTCTGATCAAAATCTTGAAATATCTTTGCTTACTTTTCTTCACAACACTTACAATTTTCTCCATAAGGTTTTCAATATAAATCTAATATAACAATTGAATTGTAAATGTAAAGAAACTTTGAATGTTTCTATAAAGATATTCGTAATGACATTTCAAATTACAATACCAACGTTGTATAAATGTTTTGAGAAAGATGTGAATCAAATTCTATTAGATTTATCGTTCCATTTCCTATAAGTCTGAAATCAATTGTATTTTGTAATTTCCAGGTTAAATTAACAGATTTTGTAAAACAACAAATGATTTTTTCATCATAACTTCATTGAGTGTTCGATAAAGTTTCTGCAATGCCTTCAATTCCATTTCATAAATGCAACATATTTAGATAAGAAATTATTCAATTTTCATACGAATACAAAGAAATAAAGATGTTTTGATAATTTGCTTTCATGTTATACAACGTCAAAACCATCAAGAAATAAAATAGAAATATGTATATAATATTAAGATATTCAACGATTTAAGTAGTTTATTTGCATTTCTGATCAAAATCTTGAAATATCTTTGCTTACTTTTCTTCACAACACTTACAATTTTCTCCATAAGGTTTTCAATATAAATCTAATATAACAATTGAATTGTAAATGTAAAGAAACTTTGAATGTTTCTATAAAGATATTCGTAATGACATTTCAAATTACAATACCAACGTTGTATAAATGTTTTGAGAAAGATGTGAATCAAATTCTATTAGATTTATCGTTCCATTTCCTATAAGTCTGAAATCAATTGTATTTTGTAATTTCCAGGTTAAATTAACAGATTTTGTAAAACAACAAATGATTTTTTCATCATAACTTCATTGAGTGTTCGATAAAGTTTCTGCAATGCCTTCAATTCCATTTCATAAATGCAACATATTTAGATAAGAAATTATTCAATTTTCATACGAATACAAAGAAATAAAGATGTTTTGATAATTTGCTTTCATGTTATACAACGTCAAAACCATCAAGAAATAAAATAGAAATATGTATATAATATTAAGATATTCAACGATTTAAGTAGTTTATTTGCATTTCTGATCAAAATCTTGAAATATCTTTGCTTACTTTTCTTCACAACACTTACAATTTTCTCCATAAGGTTTTCAATATAAATCTAATATAACAATTGAATTGTAAATGTAAAGAAACTTTGAATGTTTCTATAAAGATATTCGTAATGACATTTCAAATTACAATACCAACGTTGTATAAATGTTTTGAGAAAGATGTGAATCAAATTCTATTAGATTTATCGTTCCATTTCCTATAAGTCTGAAATCAATTGTATTTTGTAATTTCCAGGTTAAATTAACAGATTTTGTAAAACAACAAATGATTTTTTCATCATAACTTCATTGAGTGTTCGATAAAGTTTCTGCAATGCCTTCAATTCCATTTCATAAATGCAACATATTTAGATAAGAAATTATTCAATTTTCATACGAATACAAAGAAATAAAGATGTTTTGATAATTTGCTTTCATGTTATACAACGTCAAAACCATCAAGAAATAAAATAGAAATATGTATATAATATTAAGATATTCAACGATTTAAGTAGTTTATTTGCATTTCTGATCAAAATCTTGAAATATCTTTGCTTACTTTTCTTCACAACACTTACAATTTTCTCCATAAGGTTTTCAATATAAATCTAATATAACAATTGAATTGTAAATGTAAAGAAACTTTGAATGTTTCTATAAAGATATTCGTAATGACATTTCAAATTACAATACCAACGTTGTATAAATGTTTTGAGAAAGATGTGAATCAAATTCTATTAGATTTATCGTTCCATTTCCTATAAGTCTGAAATCAATTGTATTTTGTAATTTCCAGGTTAAATTAACAGATTTTGTAAAACAACAAATGATTTTTTCATCATAACTTCATTGAGTGTTCGATAAAGTTTCTGCAATGCCTTCAATTCCATTTCATAAATGCAACATATTTAGATAAGAAATTATTCAATTTTCATACGAATACAAAGAAATAAAGATGTTTTGATAATTTGCTTTCATGTTATACAACGTCAAAACCATCAAGAAATAAAATAGAAATATGTATATAATATTAAGATATTCAACGATTTAAGTAGTTTATTTGCATTTCTGATCAAAATCTTGAAATATCTTTGCTTACTTTTCTTCACAACACTTACAATTTTCTCCATAAGGTTTTCAATATAAATCTAATATAACAATTGAATTGTAAATGTAAAGAAACTTTGAATGTTTCTATAAAGATATTCGTAATGACATTTCAAATTACAATACCAACGTTGTATAAATGTTTTGAGAAAGATGTGAATCAAATTCTATTAGATTTATCGTTCCATTTCCTATAAGTCTGAAATCAATTGTATTTTGTAATTTCCAGGTTAAATTAACAGATTTTGTAAAACAACAAATGATTTTTTCATCATAACTTCATTGAGTGTTCGATAAAGTTTCTGCAATGCCTTCAATTCCATTTCATAAATGCAACATATTTAGATAAGAAATTATTCAATTTTCATACGAATACAAAGAAATAAAGATGTTTTGATAATTTGCTTTCATGTTATACAACGTCAAAACCTTCAAGAAATAAAATAGAAATATGTATATAATATTAAGATATTCAACGATTTAAGTAGTTTATTTGCATTTCTGATCAAAATCTTGAAATATCTTTGCTTACTTTTCTTCACAACACTTACAATTTTCTCCATAAGGTTTTCAATATAAATCTAATATAACAATTGAATTGTAAATGTAAAGAAACTTTGAATGTTTCTATAAAGATATTCGTAATGACATTTCAAATTACAATACCAACGTTGTATAAATGTTTTGAGAAAGATGTGAATCAAATTCTATTAGATTTATCGTTCCATTTCCTATAAGTCTGAAATCAATTGTATTTTGTAATTTCCAGGTTAAATTAACAGATTTTGTAAAACAACAAATGATTTTTTCATCATAACTTCATTGAGTGTTCGATAAAGTTTCTGCAATGCCTTCAATTCCATTTCATAAATGCAACATATTTAGATAAGAAATTATTCAATTTTCATACGAATACAAAGAAATAAAGATGTTTTGATAATTTGCTTTCATGTTATACAACGTCAAAACCATCAAGAAATAAAATAGAAATATGTATATAATATTAAGATATTCAACGATTTAAGTAGTTTATTTGCATTTCTGATCAAAATCTTGAAATATCTTTGCTTACTTTTCTTCACAACACTTACAATTTTCTCCATAAGGTTTTCAATATAAATCTAATATAACAATTGAATTGTAAATGTAAAGAAACTTTGAATGTTTCTATAAAGATATTCGTAATGACATTTCAAATTACAATACCAACGTTGTATAAATGTTTTGAGAAAGATGTGAATCAAATTCTATTAGATTTATCGTTCCATTTCCTATAAGTCTGAAATCAATTGTATTTTGTAATTTCCAGGTTAAATTAACAGATTTTGTAAAACAACAAATGATTTTTTCATCATAACTTCATTGAGTGTTCGATAAAGTTTCTGCAATGCCTTCAATTCCATTTCATAAATGCAACATATTTAGATAAGAAATTATTCAATTTTCATACGAATACAAAGAAATAAAGATGTTTTGATAATTTGCTTTCATGTTATACAACGTCAAAACCATCAAGAAATAAAATAGAAATATGTATATAATATTAAGATATTCAACGATTTAAGTAGTTTATTTGCATTTCTGATCAAAATCTTGAAATATCTTTGCTTACTTTTCTTCACAACACTTACAATTTTCTCCATAAGGTTTTCAATATAAATCTAATATAACAATTGAATTGTAAATGTAAAGAAACTTTGAATGTTTCTATAAAGATATTCGTAATGACATTTCAAATTACAATACCAACGTTGTATAAATGTTTTGAGAAAGATGTGAATCAAATTCTATTAGATTTATCGTTCCATTTCCTATAAGTCTGAAATCAATTGTATTTTGTAATTTCCAGGTTAAATTAACAGATTTTGTAAAACAACAAATGATTTTTTCATCATAACTTCATTGAGTGTTCGATAAAGTTTCTGCAATGCCTTCAATTCCATTTCATAAATGCAACATATTTAGATAAGAAATTATTCAATTTTCATACGAATACAAAGAAATAAAGATGTTTTGATAATTTGCTTTCATGTTATACAACGTCAAAACCATCAAGAAATAAAATAGAAATATGTATATAATATTAAGATATTCAACGATTTAAGTAGTTTATTTGCATTTCTGATCAAAATCTTGAAATATCTTTGCTTACTTTTCTTCACAACACTTACAATTTTCTCCATAAGGTTTTCAATATAAATCTAATATAACAATTGAATTGTAAATGTAAAGAAACTTTGAATGTTTCTATAAAGATATTCGTAATGACATTTCAAATTACAATACCAACGTTGTATAAATGTTTTGAGAAAGATGTGAATCAAATTCTATTAGATTTATCGTTCCATTTCCTATAAGTCTGAAATCAATTGTATTTTGTAATTTCCAGGTTAAATTAACAGATTTTGTAAAACAACAAATGATTTTTTCATCATAACTTCATTGAGTGTTCGATAAAGTTTCTGCAATGCCTTCAATTCCATTTCATAAATGCAACATATTTAGATAAGAAATTATTCAATTTTCATACGAATACAAAGAAATAAAGATGTTTTGATAATTTGCTTTCATGTTATACAACGTCAAAACCATCAAGAAATAAAATAGAAATATGTATATAATATTAAGATATTCAACGATTTAAGTAGTTTATTTGCATTTCTGATCAAAATCTTGAAATATCTTTGCTTACTTTTCTTCACAACACTTACAATTTTCTCCATAAGGTTTTCAATATAAATCTAATATAACAATTGAATTGTAAATGTAAAGAAACTTTGAATGTTTCTATAAAGATATTCGTAATGACATTTCAAATTACAATACCAACGTTGTATAAATGTTTTGAGAAAGATGTGAATCAAATTCTATTAGATTTATCGTTCCATTTCCTATAAGTCTGAAATCAATTGTATTTTGTAATTTCCAGGTTAAATTAACAGATTTTGTAAAACAACAAATGATTTTTTCATCATAACTTCATTGAGTGTTCGATAAAGTTTCTGCAATGCCTTCAATTCCATTTCATAAATGCAACATATTTAGATAAGAAATTATTCAATTTTCATACGAATACAAAGAAATAAAGATGTTTTGATAATTTGCTTTCATGTTATACAACGTCAAAACCATCAAGAAATAAAATAGAAATATGTATATAATATTAAGATATTCAACGATTTAAGTAGTTTATTTGCATTTCTGATCAAAATCTTGAAATATCTTTGCTTACTTTTCTTCACAACACTTACAATTTTCTCCATAAGGTTTTCAATATAAATCTAATATAACAATTGAATTGTAAATGTAAAGAAACTTTGAATGTTTCTATAAAGATATTCGTAATGACATTTCAAATTACAATACCAACGTTGTATAAATGTTTTGAGAAAGATGTGAATCAAATTCTATTAGATTTATCGTTCCATTTCCTATAAGTCTGAAATCAATTGTATTTTGTAATTTCCAGGTTAAATTAACAGATTTTGTAAAACAACAAATGATTTTTTCATCATAACTTCATTGAGTGTTCGATAAAGTTTCTGCAATGCCTTCAATTCCATTTCATAAATGCAACATATTTAGATAAGAAATTATTCAATTTTCATACGAATACAAAGAAATAAAGATGTTTTGATAATTTGCTTTCATGTTATACAACGTCAAAACCATTCAAGAAATAAAATAGAGAACAATATGTATATAATATTAAGATATTCAACGATTTAAGTAGTTTATTTGCATTTCTGATCAAAATCTTGAAATATCTTTGCTTACTTTTCTTCACAACACTTACAATTTTCTCCATAAGGTTTTCAATATAAATCTAATATAACAATTGAATTGTAAATGTAAAGAAACTTTGAATGTTTCTATAAAGATATTCGTAATGACATTTCAAATTACAATACCAACGTTGTATAAATGTTTTGAGAAAGATGTGAATCAAATTCTATTAGATTTATCGTTCCATTTCCTATAAGTCTGAAATCAATTGTATTTTGTAATTTCCAGGTTAAATTAACAGATTTTGTAAAACAACAAATGATTTTTTCATCATAACTTCATTGAGTGTTCGATAAAGTTTCTGCAATGCCTTCAATTCCATTTCATAAATGCAACATATTTAGATAAGAAATTATTCAATTTTCATACGAATACAAAGAAATAAAGATGTTTTGATAATTTGCTTTCATGTTATACAACGTCAAAACCATCAAGAAATAAAATAGAAATATGTATATAATATTAAGATATTCAACGATTTAAGTAGTTTATTTGCATTTCTGATCAAAATCTTGAAATATCTTTGCTTACTTTTCTTCACAACACTTACAATTTTCTCCATAAGGTTTTCAATATAAATCTAATATAACAATTGAATTGTAAATGTAAAGAAACTTTGAATGTTTCTATAAAGATATTCGTAATGACATTTCAAATTACAATACCAACGTTGTATAAATGTTTTGAGAAAGATGTGAATCAAATTCTATTAGATTTATCGTTCCATTTCCTATAAGTCTGAAATCAATTGTATTTTGTAATTTCCAGGTTAAATTAACAGATTTTGTAAAACAACAAATGATTTTTTCATCATAACTTCATTGAGTGTTCGATAAAGTTTCTGCAATGCCTTCAATTCCATTTCATAAATGCAACATATTTAGATAAGAAATTATTCAATTTTCATACGAATACAAAGAAATAAAGATGTTTTGATAATTTGCTTTCATGTTATACAACGTCAAAACCTTCAAGAAATAAAATAGAGAACAAAAGAAATATGTATATAATATTAAGATATTCAACGATTTAAGTAGTTTATTTGCATTTCTGATCAAAATCTTGAAATATCTTTGCTTACTTTTCTTCACAACACTTACAATTTTCTCCATAAGGTTTTCAATATAAATCTAATATAACAATTGAATTGTAAATGTAAAGAAACTTTGAATGTTTCTATAAAGATATTCGTAATGACATTTCAAATTACAATACCAACGTTGTATAAATGTTTTGAGAAAGATGTGAATCAAATTCTATTAGATTTATCGTTCCATTTCCTATAAGTCTGAAATCAATTGTATTTTGTAATTTCCAGGTTAAATTAACAGATTTTGTAAAACAACAAATGATTTTTTCATCATAACTTCATTGAGTGTTCGATAAAGTTTCTGCAATGCCTTCAATTCCATTTCATAAATGCAACATATTTAGATAAGAAATTATTCAATTTTCATACGAATACAAAGAAATAAAGATGTTTTGATAATTTGCTTTCATGTTATACAACGTCAAAACCATCAAGAAATAAAATAGAAATATGTATATAATATTAAGATATTCAACGATTTAAGTAGTTTATTTGCATTTCTGATCAAAATCTTGAAATATCTTTGCTTACTTTTCTTCACAACACTTACAATTTTCTCCATAAGGTTTTCAATATAAATCTAATATAACAATTGAATTGTAAATGTAAAGAAACTTTGAATGTTTCTATAAAGATATTCGTAATGACATTTCAAATTACAATACCAACGTTGTATAAATGTTTTGAGAAAGATGTGAATCAAATTCTATTAGATTTATCGTTCCATTTCCTATAAGTCTGAAATCAATTGTATTTTGTAATTTCCAGGTTAAATTAACAGATTTTGTAAAACAACAAATGATTTTTTCATCATAACTTCATTGAGTGTTCGATAAAGTTTCTGCAATGCCTTCAATTCCATTTCATAAATGCAACATATTTAGATAAGAAATTATTCAATTTTCATACGAATACAAAGAAATAAAGATGTTTTGATAATTTGCTTTCATGTTATACAACGTCAAAACCATCAAGAAATAAAATAGAAATATGTATATAATATTAAGATATTCAACGATTTAAGTAGTTTATTTGCATTTCTGATCAAAATCTTGAAATATCTTTGCTTACTTTTCTTCACAACACTTACAATTTTCTCCATAAGGTTTTCAATATAAATCTAATATAACAATTGAATTGTAAATGTAAAGAAACTTTGAATGTTTCTATAAAGATATTCGTAATGACATTTCAAATTACAATACCAACGTTGTATAAATGTTTTGAGAAAGATGTGAATCAAATTCTATTAGATTTATCGTTCCATTTCCTATAAGTCTGAAATCAATTGTATTTTGTAATTTCCAGGTTAAATTAACAGATTTTGTAAAACAACAAATGATTTTTTCATCATAACTTCATTGAGTGTTCGATAAAGTTTCTGCAATGCCTTCAATTCCATTTCATAAATGCAACATATTTAGATAAGAAATTATTCAATTTTCATACGAATACAAAGAAATAAAGATGTTTTGATAATTTGCTTTCATGTTATACAACGTCAAAACCATCAAGAAATAAAATAGAAATATGTATATAATATTAAGATATTCAACGATTTAAGTAGTTTATTTGCATTTCTGATCAAAATCTTGAAATATCTTTGCTTACTTTTCTTCACAACACTTACAATTTTCTCCATAAGGTTTTCAATATAAATCTAATATAACAATTGAATTGTAAATGTAAAGAAACTTTGAATGTTTCTATAAAGATATTCGTAATGACATTTCAAATTACAATACCAACGTTGTATAAATGTTTTGAGAAAGATGTGAATCAAATTCTATTAGATTTATCGTTCCATTTCCTATAAGTCTGAAATCAATTGTATTTTGTAATTTCCAGGTTAAATTAACAGATTTTGTAAAACAACAAATGATTTTTTCATCATAACTTCATTGAGTGTTCGATAAAGTTTCTGCAATGCCTTCAATTCCATTTCATAAATGCAACATATTTAGATAAGAAATTATTCAATTTTCATACGAATACAAAGAAATAAAGATGTTTTGATAATTTGCTTTCATGTTATACAACGTCAAAACCATCAAGAAATAAAATAGAAATATGTATATAATATTAAGATATTCAACGATTTAAGTAGTTTATTTGCATTTCTGATCAAAATCTTGAAATATCTTTGCTTACTTTTCTTCACAACACTTACAATTTTCTCCATAAGGTTTTCAATATAAATCTAATATAACAATTGAATTGTAAATGTAAAGAAACTTTGAATGTTTCTATAAAGATATTCGTAATGACATTTCAAATTACAATACCAACGTTGTATAAATGTTTTGAGAAAGATGTGAATCAAATTCTATTAGATTTATCGTTCCATTTCCTATAAGTCTGAAATCAATTGTATTTTGTAATTTCCAGGTTAAATTAACAGATTTTGTAAAACAACAAATGATTTTTTCATCATAACTTCATTGAGTGTTCGATAAAGTTTCTGCAATGCCTTCAATTCCATTTCATAAATGCAACATATTTAGATAAGAAATTATTCAATTTTCATACGAATACAAAGAAATAAAGATGTTTTGATAATTTGCTTTCATGTTATACAACGTCAAAACCTTCAAGAAATAAAATAGAGAACAAAGAAATATGTATATAATATTAAGATATTCAACGATTTAAGTAGTTTATTTGCATTTCTGATCAAAATCTTGAAATATCTTTGCTTACTTTTCTTCACAACACTTACAATTTTCTCCATAAGGTTTTCAATATAAATCTAATATAACAATTGAATTGTAAATGTAAAGAAACTTTGAATGTTTCTATAAAGATATTCGTAATGACATTTCAAATTACAATACCAACGTTGTATAAATGTTTTGAGAAAGATGTGAATCAAATTCTATTAGATTTATCGTTCCATTTCCTATAAGTCTGAAATCAATTGTATTTTGTAATTTCCAGGTTAAATTAACAGATTTTGTAAAACAACAAATGATTTTTTCATCATAACTTCATTGAGTGTTCGATAAAGTTTCTGCAATGCCTTCAATTCCATTTCATAAATGCAACATATTTAGATAAGAAATTATTCAATTTTCATACGAATACAAAGAAATAAAGATGTTTTGATAATTTGCTTTCATGTTATACAACGTCAAAACCATCAAGAAATAAAATAGAAATATGTATATAATATTAAGATATTCAACGATTTAAGTAGTTTATTTGCATTTCTGATCAAAATCTTGAAATATCTTTGCTTACTTTTCTTCACAACACTTACAATTTTCTCCATAAGGTTTTCAATATAAATCTAATATAACAATTGAATTGTAAATGTAAAGAAACTTTGAATGTTTCTATAAAGATATTCGTAATGACATTTCAAATTACAATACCAACGTTGTATAAATGTTTTGAGAAAGATGTGAATCAAATTCTATTAGATTTATCGTTCCATTTCCTATAAGTCTGAAATCAATTGTATTTTGTAATTTCCAGGTTAAATTAACAGATTTTGTAAAACAACAAATGATTTTTTCATCATAACTTCATTGAGTGTTCGATAAAGTTTCTGCAATGCCTTCAATTCCATTTCATAAATGCAACATATTTAGATAAGAAATTATTCAATTTTCATACGAATACAAAGAAATAAAGATGTTTTGATAATTTGCTTTCATGTTATACAACGTCAAAACCATCAAGAAATAAAATAGAAATATGTATATAATATTAAGATATTCAACGATTTAAGTAGTTTATTTGCATTTCTGATCAAAATCTTGAAATATCTTTGCTTACTTTTCTTCACAACACTTACAATTTTCTCCATAAGGTTTTCAATATAAATCTAATATAACAATTGAATTGTAAATGTAAAGAAACTTTGAATGTTTCTATAAAGATATTCGTAATGACATTTCAAATTACAATACCAACGTTGTATAAATGTTTTGAGAAAGATGTGAATCAAATTCTATTAGATTTATCGTTCCATTTCCTATAAGTCTGAAATCAATTGTATTTTGTAATTTCCAGGTTAAATTAACAGATTTTGTAAAACAACAAATGATTTTTTCATCATAACTTCATTGAGTGTTCGATAAAGTTTCTGCAATGCCTTCAATTCCATTTCATAAATGCAACATATTTAGATAAGAAATTATTCAATTTTCATACGAATACAAAGAAATAAAGATGTTTTGATAATTTGCTTTCATGTTATACAACGTCAAAACCATCAAGAAATAAAATAGAAATATGTATATAATATTAAGATATTCAACGATTTAAGTAGTTTATTTGCATTTCTGATCAAAATCTTGAAATATCTTTGCTTACTTTTCTTCACAACACTTACAATTTTCTCCATAAGGTTTTCAATATAAATCTAATATAACAATTGAATTGTAAATGTAAAGAAACTTTGAATGTTTCTATAAAGATATTCGTAATGACATTTCAAATTACAATACCAACGTTGTATAAATGTTTTGAGAAAGATGTGAATCAAATTCTATTAGATTTATCGTTCCATTTCCTATAAGTCTGAAATCAATTGTATTTTGTAATTTCCAGGTTAAATTAACAGATTTTGTAAAACAACAAATGATTTTTTCATCATAACTTCATTGAGTGTTCGATAAAGTTTCTGCAATGCCTTCAATTCCATTTCATAAATGCAACATATTTAGATAAGAAATTATTCAATTTTCATACGAATACAAAGAAATAAAGATGTTTTGATAATTTGCTTTCATGTTATACAACGTCAAAACCTTCAAGAAATAAAATAGAGAACAAAAGAAATATGTATATAATATTAAGATATTCAACGATTTAAGTAGTTTATTTGCATTTCTGATCAAAATCTTGAAATATCTTTGCTTACTTTTCTTCACAACACTTACAATTTTCTCCATAAGGTTTTCAATATAAATCTAATATAACAATTGAATTGTAAATGTAAAGAAACTTTGAATGTTTCTATAAAGATATTCGTAATGACATTTCAAATTACAATACCAACGTTGTATAAATGTTTTGAGAAAGATGTGAATCAAATTCTATTAGATTTATCGTTCCATTTCCTATAAGTCTGAAATCAATTGTATTTTGTAATTTCCAGGTTAAATTAACAGATTTTGTAAAAACAAATGATTTTTTCATCATAACTTCATTGAGTGTTCGATAAAGTTTCTGCAATGCCTTCAATTCCATTTCATAAATGCAACATATTTAGATAAGAAATTATTCAATTTTCATACGATTACAAAGAAATAAAGATGTTTTGATAATTTGCTTACATGTTATACAACGTCCAAAACCTTCAAGAAATAAAATAGAGAACAAAATATTAAATATTCAACGATTTAAGTAGTTTATTTGCATTTCTGATCAAAATCTTGAAATATCTTTGCTTACTTTTCTTCACAACACTTACAATTTTCTCCATAAGGTTTTCAATATAAATCTAATATAACAATTGAATTGTAAATGTAAAGAAACTTTGAATGTTTCATTAAAGATATTCGTAATGACATTTCAAATTACAATACCAACGTTGTATAAATGTTTTGAGAAAGATGTGAATCAAATTCTATTAGATTTATCGTTCCATTTCCTATAAGTCTGAAATCAATTGTATTTTGTAATTTCCAGGTTAAATTTACAGATTTTGTAAAACAAATGATTTTTTCATCATAACTTCATTGAGTGTTCGATAAAGTTTCTGCAATGCCTTCAATTCCATTTCATAAATGCAACATATTTAGATAAGAAATTATTCAATTTTCATACGATTACAAAGAAATAAAGATGTTTTGATAATTTGCTTACATGTTATACAACGTCAAAACCTTCAAGAAATAAAATAGAGAACAAAGAAATATGTATATAATATAAGATATTCAACGATTTAAGTAGTTTATTTGCATTTCTGATCAAAATCTTGAAATATCTTTGCTTACTTTTCTTCACAACACTTACAATTTTCTCCATAAGGTTTTCAATATAAATCTAATATAACAATTGAATTGTAAATGTAAAGAAACTTTGAATGTTTCATTAAAGATATTCGTAATGACATTTCAAATTACAATACCAACGTTGTATAAATGTTTTGAGAAAGATGTGAATCAAATTCTATTAGATTTATCGTTCCATTTCCTATAAGTCTGAAATCAATTGTATTTTGTAATTTCCAGGTTAAATTTACAGATTTTGTAAAACAAATGATTTTTTCATCATAACTTCATTGAGTGTTCGATAAAGTTTCTGCAATGCCTTCAATTCCATTTCATAAATGCAACATATTTAGATAAGAAATTATTCAATTTCATACGATTACAAAGAAATAAAGATGTTTTGATAATTTGCTTACATGTTATACAACGTCCAAAACCTTCAAGAAATAAAATAGAGAACAAAAGAAATATTCAACGATTTAAGTAGTTTATTTGCATTTCTGATCAAAATCTTGAAATATCTTTGCTTACTTTTCTTCACAACACTTACAATTTTCTCCATAAGGTTTTCAATATAAATCTAATATAACAATTGAATTGTAAATGTAAAGAAACTTTGAATGTTTCATTAAAGATATTCGTAATCACATTTCAAATTACAATACCAACGTTGTATAAATGTTTTGAGAAAGATGTGAATCAAATTCTATTAGATTTATCGTTCCATTTCCTATAAGTCTGAAATCAATTGTATTTTGTAATTTCCAGGTTAAATTTACAGATTTTGTAAAACAAATGATTTTTTCATCATAACTTCATTGAGTGTTCGATAAAGTTTCTGCAATGCCTTCAATTCCATTTCATAAATGCAACATATTTAGATAAGAAATTATTCAATTTTCATACGATTACAAAGAAATAAAGATGTTTTGATAATTTGCTTACATGTTATACAACGCCAAAACCTTCAAGAAATAAAATAGAGAACAAAAGAAATATTCAACGATTTAAGTAGTTTATTTGCATTTCTGATCAAAATCTTGAAATATCTTTGCTTACTTTTCTTCACAACACTTACAATTTTCTCCATAAGGTTTTCAATATAAATCTAATATAACAATTGAATTGTAAATGTAAAGAAACTTTGAATGTTTCATTAAAGATATTCGTAATCACATTTCAAATTACAATACCAACGTTGTATAAATGTTTTGAGAAAGATGTGAATCAAATTCTATTAGATTTATCGTTCCATTTCCTATAAGTCTGAAATCAATTGTATTTTGTAATTTCCAGGTTAAATTTACAGATTTTGTAAAACAAATGATTTTTTCATCATAACTTCATTGAGTGTTCGATAAGTTTCTGCAATGCCTTCAATTCCATTTCATAAATGCAACATATTTAGATAAGAAATTATTCAATTTTCATACGATTACAAAGAAATAAAGATGTTTTGATAATTTGCTTACATGTTATACAACGCCAAAACCTTCAAGAAATAAAATAGAGAACAAAAGAAATATTCAACGATTTAAGTAGTTTATTTGCATTTCTGATCAAAATCTTGAAATATCTTTGCTTACTTTTCTTCACAACACTTACAATTTTCTCCATAAGGTTTTCAATATAAATCTAATATAACAATTGAATTGTAAATGTAAAGAAACTTTGAATGTTTCATTAAAGATATTCGTAATCACATTTCAAATTACAATACCAACGTTGTATAAATGTTTTGAGAAAGATGTGAATCAAATTCTATTAGATTTATCGTTCCATTTCCTATAAGTCTGAAATCAATTGTATTTTGTAATTTCCAGGTTAAATTTACAGATTTTGTAAAACAAATGATTTTTTCATCATAACTTCATTGAGTGTTCGATAAAGTTTCTGCAATGCCTTCAATTCCATTTCATAAATGCAACATATTTAGATAAGAAATTATTCAATTTTCATACGATTACAAAGAAATAAAGATGTTTTGATAATTTGCTTACATGTTATACAACGTCAAAACCTTCAAGAAATAAAATAGAGAACAAAAGAAATATGTATATAATATTAAGATATTCAACGATTTAAGTAGTTTATTTGCATTTCTGATCAAAATCTTGAAATATCTTTGCTTACTTTTCTTCACAACACTTACAATTTTCTCCATAAGGTTTTCAATATAAATCTAATATAACAATTGAATTGTAAATGTAAAGAAACTTTGAATGTTTCATTAAAGATATTCGTAATCACATTTCAAATTACAATACCAACGTTGTATAAATGTTTTGAGAAAGATGTGAATCAAATTCTATTAGATTTATCGTTCCATTTCCTATAAGTCTGAAATCAATTGTATTTTGTAATTTCCAGGTTAAATTTACAGATTTTGTAAAACAAATGATTTTTTCATCATAACTTCATTGAGTGTTCGATAAAGTTTCTGCAATGCCTTCAATTCCATTTCATAAATGCAACATATTTAGATAAGAAATTATTCAATTTTCATACGATTACAAAGAAATAAAGATGTTTTGATAATTTGCTTACATGTTATACAACGTCAAAACCTTCAAGAAATAAAATAGAGAACAAAAAATATGTATAATATAAGATATTCAACGATTTAAGTAGTTTATTTGCATTTCTGATCAAAATCTTGAAATATCTTTGCTTACTTTTCTTCACAACACTTACAATTTTCTCCATAAGGTTTTCAATATAAATCTAATATAACAATTGAATTGTAAATGTAAAGAAACTTTGAATGTTTCATTAAAGATATTCGTAATCACATTTCAAATTACAATACCAACGTTGTATAAATGTTTTGAGAAAGATGTGAATCAAATTCTATTAGATTTATCGTTCCATTTCCTATAAGTCTGAAATCAATTGTATTTTGTAATTTCCAGGTTAAATTTACAGATTTTGTAAAACAAATGATTTTTTCATCATAACTTCATTGAGTGTTCGATAAAGTTTCTGCAATGCCTTCAATTCCATTTCATAAATGCAACATATTTAGATAAGAAATTATTCAATTTTCATACGATTACAAAGAAATAAAGATGTTTTGATAATTTGCTTACATGTTATACAACGTCAAAACCTTCAAGAAATAAAATAGAGAACAAAATAAATATGTATATAATATAAGATATTCAACGATTTAAGTAGTTTATTTGCATTTCTGATCAAAATCTTGAAATATCTTTGCTTACTTTTCTTCACAACACTTACAATTTTCTCCATAAGGTTTTCAATATAAATCTAATATAACAATTGAATTGTAAATGTAAAGAAACTTTGAATGTTTCATTAAAGATATTCGTAATGACATTTCAAATTACAATACCAACGTTGTATAAATGTTTTGAGAAAGATGTGAATCAAATTCTATTAGATTTATCGTTCCATTTCCTATAAGTCTGAAATCAATTGTATTTTGTAATTTCCAGGTTAAATTTACAGATTTTGTAAAACAAATGATTTTTTCATCATAACTTCATTGAGTGTTCGATAAAGTTTCTGCAATGCCTTCAATTCCATTTCATAAATGCAACATATTTAGATAAGAAATTATTCAATTTTCATACGATTACAAAGAAATAAAGATGTTTTGATAATTTGCTTACATGTTATACAACGTCAAAACCTTCAAGAAATAAAATAGAGAACAAAATAAATATGTATATAATAATAAGATATTCAACGATTTAAGTAGTTTATTTGCATTTCTGATCAAAATCTTGAAATATCTTTGCTTACTTTTTTTCACAACACTTACAATTTTCTCCATAAGGTTTTCAATATAAATCTAATATAACAATTGAATTGTAAATGTAAAGAAACTTTGAATGTTTCATTAAAGATATTCGTAATCACATTTCAAATTACAATACCAACGTTGTATAAATGTTTTGAGAAAGATGTGAATCAAATTCTATTAGATTTATCGTTCCATTTCCTATAAGTCTGAAATCAATTGTATTTTGTAATTTCCAGGTTAAATTTACAGATTTTGTAAAACAAATGATTTTTTCATCATAACTTCATTGAGTGTTCGATAAAGTTTCTGCAATGCCTTCAATTCCATTTCATAAATGCAACATATTTAGATAAGAAATTATTCAATTTTCATACGATTACAAAGAAATAAAGATGTTTTGATAATTTGCTTACATGTTATACAACGTCAAAACCTTCAAGAAATAAAATAGAGAACAAAATAAATATGTATATAATAATAAGATATTCAACGATTTAAGTAGTTTATTTGCATTTCTGATCAAAATCTTGAAATATCTTTGCTTACTTTTCTTCACAACACTTACAATTTTCTCCATAAGGTTTTCAATATAAATCTAATATAACAATTGAATTGTAAATGTAAAGAAACTTTGAATGTTTCATTAAAGATATTCGTAATCACATTTCAAATTACAATACCAACGTTGTATAAATGTTTTGAGAAAGATGTGAATCAAATTCTATTAGATTTATCGTTCCATTTCCTATAAGTCTGAAATCAATTGTATTTTGTAATTTCCAGGTTAAATTTACAGATTTTGTAAAACAAATGATTTTTTCATCATAACTTCATTGAGTGTTCGATAAAGTTTCTGCAATGCCTTCAATTCCATTTCATAAATGCAACATATTTAGATAAGAAATTATTCAATTTTCATACGATTACAAAGAAATAAAGATGTTTTGATAATTTGCTTACATGTTATACAACGTCAAAACCTTCAAGAAATAAAATAGAGAACAAAATAAATATGTATATAATATAAGATATTCAACGATTTAAGTAGTTTATTTGCATTTCTGATCAAAATCTTGAAATATCTTTGCTTACTTTTCTTCACAACACTTACAATTTTCTCCATAAGGTTTTCAATATAAATCTAATATAACAATTGAATTGTAAATGTAAAGAAACTTTGAATGTTTCATTAAAGATATTCGTAATGACATTTCAAATTACAATACCAACGTTGTATAAATGTTTTGAGAAAGATGTGAATCAAATTCTATTAGATTTATCGTTCCATTTCCTATAAGTCTGAAATCAATTGTATTTTGTAATTTCCAGGTTAAATTTACAGATTTTGTAAAACAAATGATTTTTTCATCATAACTTCATTGAGTGTTCGATAAAGTTTCTGCAATGCCTTCAATTCCATTTCATAAATGCAACATATTTAGATAAGAAATTATTCAATTTTCATACGATTACAAAGAAATAAAGATGTTTTGATAATTTGCTTACATGTTATACAACGTCAAAACCTTCAAGAAATAAAATAGAGAACAAAATAAATATGTATATAATAATAAGATATTCAACGATTTAAGTAGTTTATTTGCATTTCTGATCAAAATCTTGAAATATCTTTGCTTACTTTTTCTTCACAACACTTACAATTTTCTCCATAAGGTTTTCAATATAAATCTAATATAACAATTGAATTGTAAATGTAAAGAAACTTTGAATGTTTCATTAAAGATATTCGTAATCACATTTCAAATTACAATACCAACGTTGTATAAATGTTTTGAGAAAGATGTGAATCAAATTCTATTAGATTTATCGTTCCATTTCCTATAAGTCTGAAATCAATTGTATTTTGTAATTTCCAGGTTAAATTTACAGATTTTGTAAAACAAATGATTTTTTCATCATAACTTCATTGAGTGTTCGATAAAGTTTCTGCAATGCCTTCAATTCCATTTCATAAATGCAACATATTTAGATAAGAAATTATTCAATTTTCATACGATTACAAAGAAATAAAGATGTTTTGATAATTTGCTTACATGTTATACAACGTCAAAACCTTCAAGAAATAAAATAGAGAACAAAATAAATATGTATATAATAATAAGATATTCAACGATTTAAGTAGTTTATTTGCATTTCTGATCAAAATCTTGAAATATCTTTGCTTACTTTTTTTCACAACACTTACAATTTTCTCCATAAGGTTTTCAATATAAATCTAATATAACAATTGAATTGTAAATGTAAAGAAACTTTGAATGTTTCATTAAAGATATTCGTAATGACATTTCAAATTACAATACCAACGTTGTATAAATGTTTTGAGAAAGATGTGAATCAAATTCTATTAGATTTATCGTTCCATTTCCTATAAGTCTGAAATCAATTGTATTTTGTAATTTCCAGGTTAAATTTACAGATTTTGTAAAACAAATGATTTTTTCATCATAACTTCATTGAGTGTTCGATAAAGTTTCTGCAATGCCTTCAATTCCATTTCATAAATGCAACATATTTAGATAAGAAATTATTCAATTTTCATACGATTACAAAGAAATAAAGATGTTTTGATAATTTGCTTACATGTTATACAACGTCCAAAACCTTCAAGAAATAAAATAGAGAACAAAAGAAATATGTATATAATATAAGATATTCAACGATTTAAGTAGTTTATTTGCATTTCTGATCAAAATCTTGAAATATCTTTGCTTACTTTTCTTCACAACACTTACAATTTTCTCCATAAGGTTTTCAATATAAATCTAATATAACAATTGAATTGTAAATGTAAAGAAACTTTGAATGTTTCATTAAAGATATTCGTAATCACATTTCAAATTACAATACCAACGTTGTATAAATGTTTTGAGAAAGATGTGAATCAAATTCTATTAGATTTATCGTTCCATTTCCTATAAGTCTGAAATCAATTGTATTTTGTAATTTCCAGGTTAAATTTACAGATTTTGTAAAACAAATGATTTTTTCATCATAACTTCATTGAGTGTTCGATAAAGTTTCTGCAATGCCTTCAATTCCATTTCATAAATGCAACATATTTAGATAAGAAATTATTCAATTTTCATACGATTACAAAGAAATAAAGATGTTTTGATAATTTGCTTACATGTTATACAACGTCAAAACCTTCAAGAAATAAAATAGAGAACAAAATAAATATGTATATAATAATAAGATATTCAACGATTTAAGTAGTTTATTTGCATTTCTGATCAAAATCTTGAAATATCTTTGCTTACTTTTCTTCACAACACTTACAATTTTCTCCATAAGGTTTTCAATATAAATCTAATATAACAATTGAATTGTAAATGTAAAGAAACTTTGAATGTTTCATTAAAGATATTCGTAATGACATTTCAAATTACAATACCAACGTTGTATAAATGTTTTGAGAAAGATGTGAATCAAATTCTATTAGATTTATCGTTCCATTTCCTATAAGTCTGAAATCAATTGTATTTTGTAATTTCCAGGTTAAATTTACAGATTTTGTAAAACAAATGATTTTTTCATCATAACTTCATTGAGTGTTCGATAAAGTTTCTGCAATGCCTTCAATTCCATTTCATAAATGCAACATATTTAGATAAGAAATTATTCAATTTTCATACGATTACAAAGAAATAAAGATGTTTTGATAATTTGCTTACATGTTATACAACGTCAAAACCTTCAAGAAATAAAATAGAGAACAAAATAAATATGTATATAATAATAAGATATTCAACGATTTAAGTAGTTTATTTGCATTTCTGATCAAAATCTTGAAATATCTTTGCTTACTTTTTTTCACAACACTTACAATTTTCTCCATAAGGTTTTCAATATAAATCTAATATAACAATTGAATTGTAAATGTAAAGAAACTTTGAATGTTTCATTAAAGATATTCGTAATGACATTTCAAATTACAATACCAACGTTGTATAAATGTTTTGAGAAAGATGTGAATCAAATTCTATTAGATTTATCGTTCCATTTCCTATAAGTCTGAAATCAATTGTATTTTGTAATTTCCAGGTTAAATTTACAGATTTTGTAAAACAAATGATTTTTTCATCATAACTTCATTGAGTGTTCGATAAAGTTTCTGCAATGCCTTCAATTCCATTTCATAAATGCAACATATTTAGATAAGAAATTATTCAATTTTCATACGATTACAAAGAAATAAAGATGTTTTGATAATTTGCTTACATGTTATACAACGTCCAAAACCTTCAAGAAATAAAATAGAGAACAAAAGAAATATGTATATAATATTAAGATATTCAACGATTTAAGTAGTTTATTTGCATTTCTGATCAAAATCTTGAAATATCTTTGCTTACTTTTCTTCACAACACTTACAATTTTCTCCATAAGGTTTTCAATATAAATCTAATATAACAATTGAATTGTAAATGTAAAGAAACTTTGAATGTTTCATTAAAGATATTCGTAATCACATTTCAAATTACAATACCAACGTTGTATAAATGTTTTGAGAAAGATGTGAATCAAATTCTATTAGATTTATCGTTCCATTTCCTATAAGTCTGAAATCAATTGTATTTTGTAATTTCCAGGTTAAATTTACAGATTTTGTAAAACAAATGATTTTTTCATCATAACTTCATTGAGTGTTCGATAAAGTTTCTGCAATGCCTTCAATTCCATTTCATAAATGCAACATATTTAGATAAGAAATTATTCAATTTTCATACGATTACAAAGAAATAAAGATGTTTTGATAATTTGCTTACATGTTATACAACGTCAAAACCTTCAAGAAATAAAATAGAGAACAAAATAAATATGTATATAATAATAAGATATTCAACGATTTAAGTAGTTTATTTGCATTTCTGATCAAAATCTTGAAATATCTTTGCTTACTTTTCTTCACAACACTTACAATTTTCTCCATAAGGTTTTCAATATAAATCTAATATAACAATTGAATTGTAAATGTAAAGAAACTTTGAATGTTTCATTAAAGATATTCGTAATCACATTTCAAATTACAATACCAACGTTGTATAAATGTTTTGAGAAAGATGTGAATCAAATTCTATTAGATTTATCGTTCCATTTCCTATAAGTCTGAAATCAATTGTATTTTGTAATTTCCAGGTTAAATTTACAGATTTTGTAAAACAAATGATTTTTTCATCATAACTTCATTGAGTGTTCGATAAAGTTTCTGCAATGCCTTCAATTCCATTTCATAAATGCAACATATTTAGATAAGAAATTATTCAATTTTCATACGATTACAAAGAAATAAAGATGTTTTGATAATTTGCTTACATGTTATACAACGTCAAAACCTTCAAGAAATAAAATAGAGAACAAAAGAAATATGTATATAATATAAGATATTCAACGATTTAAGTAGTTTATTTGCATTTCTGATCAAAATCTTGAAATATCTTTGCTTACTTTTCTTCACAACACTTACAATTTTCTCCATAAGGTTTTCAATATAAATCTAATATAACAATTGAATTGTAAATGTAAAGAAACTTTGAATGTTTCATTAAAGATATTCGTAATCACATTTCAAATTACAATACCAACGTTGTATAAATGTTTTGAGAAAGATGTGAATCAAATTCTATTAGATTTATCGTTCCATTTCCTATAAGTCTGAAATCAATTGTATTTTGTAATTTCCAGGTTAAATTTACAGATTTTGTAAAACAAATGATTTTTTCATCATAACTTCATTGAGTGTTCGATAAAGTTTCTGCAATGCCTTCAATTCCATTTCATAAATGCAACATATTTAGATAAGAAATTATTCAATTTTCATACGATTACAAAGAAATAAAGATGTTTTGATAATTTGCTTACATGTTATACAACGTCAAAACCTTCAAGAAATAAAATAGAGAACAAAAGAAATATGTATATAATATAAGATATTCAACGATTTAAGTAGTTTATTTGCATTTCTGATCAAAATCTTGAAATATCTTTGCTTACTTTTCTTCACAACACTTACAATTTTCTCCATAAGGTTTTCAATATAAATCTAATATAACAATTGAATTGTAAATGTAAAGAAACTTTGAATGTTTCATTAAAGATATTCGTAATCACATTTCAAATTACAATACCAACGTTGTATAAATGTTTTGAGAAAGATGTGAATCAAATTCTATTAGATTTATCGTTCCATTTCCTATAAGTCTGAAATCAATTGTATTTTGTAATTTCCAGGTTAAATTTACAGATTTTGTAAAACAAATGATTTTTTCATCATAACTTCATTGAGTGTTCGATAAAGTTTCTGCAATGCCTTCAATTCCATTTCATAAATGCAACATATTTAGATAAGAAATTATTCAATTTTCATACGATTACAAAGAAATAAAGATGTTTTGATAATTTGCTTACATGTTATACAACGTCAAAACCTTCAAGAAATAAAATAGAGAACAAAAGAAATATGTATATAATATAAGATATTCAACGATTTAAGTAGTTTATTTGCATTTCTGATCAAAATCTTGAAATATCTTTGCTTACTTTTCTTCACAACACTTACAATTTTCTCCATAAGGTTTTCAATATAAATCTAATATAACAATTGAATTGTAAATGTAAAGAAACTTTGAATGTTTCATTAAAGATATTCGTAATCACATTTCAAATTACAATACCAACGTTGTATAAATGTTTTGAGAAAGATGTGAATCAAATTCTATTAGATTTATCGTTCCATTTCCTATAAGTCTGAAATCAATTGTATTTTGTAATTTCCAGGTTAAATTTACAGATTTTGTAAAACAAATGATTTTTTCATCATAACTTCATTGAGTGTTCGATAAAGTTTCTGCAATGCCTTCAATTCCATTTCATAAATGCAACATATTTAGATAAGAAATTATTCAATTTTCATACGATTACAAAGAAATAAAGATGTTTTGATAATTTGCTTACATGTTATACAACGTCAAAACCTTCAAGAAATAAAATAGAGAACAAAATAAATATGTATATAATATAAGATATTCAACGATTTAAGTAGTTTATTTGCATTTCTGATCAAAATCTTGAAATATCTTTGCTTACTTTTCTTCACAACACTTACAATTTTCTCCATAAGGTTTTCAATATAAATCTAATATAACAATTGAATTGTAAATGTAAAGAAACTTTGAATGTTTCATTAAAGATATTCGTAATCACATTTCAAATTACAATACCAACGTTGTATAAATGTTTTGAGAAAGATGTGAATCAAATTCTATTAGATTTATCGTTCCATTTCCTATAAGTCTGAAATCAATTGTATTTTGTAATTTCCAGGTTAAATTTACAGATTTTGTAAAACAAATGATTTTTTCATCATAACTTCATTGAGTGTTCGATAAAGTTTCTGCAATGCCTTCAATTCCATTTCATAAATGCAACATATTTAGATAAGAAATTATTCAATTTTCATACGATTACAAAGAAATAAAGATGTTTTGATAATTTGCTTACATGTTATACAACGTCAAAACCTTCAAGAAATAAAATAGAGAACAAAAGAAATATGTATATAATATAAGATATTCAACGATTTAAGTAGTTTATTTGCATTTCTGATCAAAATCTTGAAATATCTTTGCTTACTTTTCTTCACAACACTTACAATTTTCTCCATAAGGTTTTCAATATAAATCTAATATAACAATTGAATTGTAAATGTAAAGAAACTTTGAATGTTTCATTAAAGATATTCGTAATCACATTTCAAATTACAATACCAACGTTGTATAAATGTTTTGAGAAAGATGTGAATCAAATTCTATTAGATTTATCGTTCCATTTCCTATAAGTCTGAAATCAATTGTATTTTGTAATTTCCAGGTTAAATTTACAGATTTTGTAAAACAAATGATTTTTTCATCATAACTTCATTGAGTGTTCGATAAAGTTTCTGCAATGCCTTCAATTCCATTTCATAAATGCAACATATTTAGATAAGAAATTATTCAATTTTCATACGATTACAAAGAAATAAAGATGTTTTGATAATTTGCTTACATGTTATACAACGTCAAAACCTTCAAGAAATAAAATAGAGAACAAAAGAAATATGTATATAATATTAAGATATTCAACGATTTAAGTAGTTTATTTGCATTTCTGATCAAAATCTTGAAATATCTTTGCTTACTTTTCTTCACAACACTTACAATTTTCTCCATAAGGTTTTCAATATAAATCTAATATAACAATTGAATTGTAAATGTAAAGAAACTTTGAATGTTTCATTAAAGATATTCGTAATCACATTTCAAATTACAATACCAACGTTGTATAAATGTTTTGAGAAAGATGTGAATCAAATTCTATTAGATTTATCGTTCCATTTCCTATAAGTCTGAAATCAATTGTATTTTGTAATTTCCAGGTTAAATTTACAGATTTTGTAAAACAAATGATTTTTTCATCATAACTTCATTGAGTGTTCGATAAAGTTTCTGCAATGCCTTCAATTCCATTTCATAAATGCAACATATTTAGATAAGAAATTATTCAATTTTCATACGATTACAAAGAAATAAAGATGTTTTGATAATTTGCTTACATGTTATACAACGTCAAAACCTTCAAGAAATAAAATAGAGAACAAAAGAAATATGTATATAATATTAAGATATTCAACGATTTAAGTAGTTTATTTGCATTTCTGATCAAAATCTTGAAATATCTTTGCTTACTTTTCTTCACAACACTTACAATTTTCTCCATAAGGTTTTCAATATAAATCTAATATAACAATTGAATTGTAAATGTAAAGAAACTTTGAATGTTTCATTAAAGATATTCGTAATCACATTTCAAATTACAATACCAACGTTGTATAAATGTTTTGAGAAAGATGTGAATCAAATTCTATTAGATTTATCGTTCCATTTCCTATAAGTCTGAAATCAATTGTATTTTGTAATTTCCAGGTTAAATTTACAGATTTTGTAAAACAAATGATTTTTTCATCATAACTTCATTGAGTGTTCGATAAAGTTTCTGCAATGCCTTCAATTCCATTTCATAAATGCAACATATTTAGATAAGAAATTATTCAATTTTCATACGATTACAAAGAAATAAAGATGTTTTGATAATTTGCTTACATGTTATACAACGTCAAAACCTTCAAGAAATAAAATAGAGAACAAAAGAAATATGTATATAATATTAAGATATTCAACGATTTAAGTAGTTTATTTGCATTTCTGATCAAAATCTTGAAATATCTTTGCTTACTTTTCTTCACAACACTTACAATTTTCTCCATAAGGTTTTCAATATAAATCTAATATAACAATTGAATTGTAAATGTAAAGAAACTTTGAATGTTTCATTAAAGATATTCGTAATCACATTTCAAATTACAATACCAACGTTGTATAAATGTTTTGAGAAAGATGTGAATCAAATTCTATTAGATTTATCGTTCCATTTCCTATAAGTCTGAAATCAATTGTATTTTGTAATTTCCAGGTTAAATTTACAGATTTTGTAAAACAAATGATTTTTTCATCATAACTTCATTGAGTGTTCGATAAAGTTTCTGCAATGCCTTCAATTCCATTTCATAAATGCAACATATTTAGATAAGAAATTATTCAATTTTCATACGATTACAAAGAAATAAAGATGTTTTGATAATTTGCTTACATGTTATACAACGTCAAAACCTTCAAGAAATAAAATAGAGAACAAAAGAAATATGTATATAATATTAAGATATTCAACGATTTAAGTAGTTTATTTGCATTTCTGATCAAAATCTTGAAATATCTTTGCTTACTTTTCTTCACAACACTTACAATTTTCTCCATAAGGTTTTCAATATAAATCTAATATAACAATTGAATTGTAAATGTAAAGAAACTTTGAATGTTTCATTAAAGATATTCGTAATCACATTTCAAATTACAATACCAACGTTGTATAAATGTTTTGAGAAAGATGTGAATCAAATTCTATTAGATTTATCGTTCCATTTCCTATAAGTCTGAAATCAATTGTATTTTGTAATTTCCAGGTTAAATTTACAGATTTTGTAAAACAAATGATTTTTTCATCATAACTTCATTGAGTGTTCGATAAAGTTTCTGCAATGCCTTCAATTCCATTTCATAAATGCAACATATTTAGATAAGAAATTATTCAATTTTCATACGATTACAAAGAAATAAAGATGTTTTGATAATTTGCTTACATGTTATACAACGTCAAAACCTTCAAGAAATAAAATAGAGAACAAAAGAAATATGTATATAATATTAAGATATTCAACGATTTAAGTAGTTTATTTGCATTTCTGATCAAAATCTTGAAATATCTTTGCTTACTTTTCTTCACAACACTTACAATTTTCTCCATAAGGTTTTCAATATAAATCTAATATAACAATTGAATTGTAAATGTAAAGAAACTTTGAATGTTTCATTAAAGATATTCGTAATCACATTTCAAATTACAATACCAACGTTGTATAAATGTTTTGAGAAAGATGTGAATCAAATTCTATTAGATTTATCGTTCCATTTCCTATAAGTCTGAAATCAATTGTATTTTGTAATTTCCAGGTTAAATTTACAGATTTTGTAAAACAAATGATTTTTTCATCATAACTTCATTGAGTGTTCGATAAAGTTTCTGCAATGCCTTCAATTCCATTTCATAAATGCAACATATTTAGATAAGAAATTATTCAATTTTCATACGATTACAAAGAAATAAAGATGTTTTGATAATTTGCTTACATGTTATACAACGTCAAAACCTTCAAGAAATAAAATAGAGAACAAAAGAAATATGTATATAATATTAAGATATTCAACGATTTAAGTAGTTTATTTGCATTTCTGATCAAAATCTTGAAATATCTTTGCTTACTTTTCTTCACAACACTTACAATTTTCTCCATAAGGTTTTCAATATAAATCTAATATAACAATTGAATTGTAAATGTAAAGAAACTTTGAATGTTTCATTAAAGATATTCGTAATCACATTTCAAATTACAATACCAACGTTGTATAAATGTTTTGAGAAAGATGTGAATCAAATTCTATTAGATTTATCGTTCCATTTCCTATAAGTCTGAAATCAATTGTATTTTGTAATTTCCAGGTTAAATTTACAGATTTTGTAAAACAAATGATTTTTTCATCATAACTTCATTGAGTGTTCGATAAAGTTTCTGCAATGCCTTCAATTCCATTTCATAAATGCAACATATTTAGATAAGAAATTATTCAATTTTCATACGATTACAAAGAAATAAAGATGTTTTGATAATTTGCTTACATGTTATACAACGTCAAAACCTTCAAGAAATAAAATAGAGAACAAAAGAAATATGTATATAATATTAAGATATTCAACGATTTAAGTAGTTTATTTGCATTTCTGATCAAAATCTTGAAATATCTTTGCTTACTTTTCTTCACAACACTTACAATTTTCTCCATAAGGTTTTCAATATAAATCTAATATAACAATTGAATTGTAAATGTAAAGAAACTTTGAATGTTTCATTAAAGATATTCGTAATCACATTTCAAATTACAATACCAACGTTGTATAAATGTTTTGAGAAAGATGTGAATCAAATTCTATTAGATTTATCGTTCCATTTCCTATAAGTCTGAAATCAATTGTATTTTGTAATTTCCAGGTTAAATTTACAGATTTTGTAAAACAAATGATTTTTTCATCATAACTTCATTGAGTGTTCGATAAAGTTTCTGCAATGCCTTCAATTCCATTTCATAAATGCAACATATTTAGATAAGAAATTATTCAATTTTCATACGATTACAAAGAAATAAAGATGTTTTGATAATTTGCTTACATGTTATACAACGTCAAAACCTTCAAGAAATAAAATAGAGAACAAAAGAAATATGTATATAATATTAAGATATTCAACGATTTAAGTAGTTTATTTGCATTTCTGATCAAAATCTTGAAATATCTTTGCTTACTTTTCTTCACAACACTTACAATTTTCTCCATAAGGTTTTCAATATAAATCTAATATAACAATTGAATTGTAAATGTAAAGAAACTTTGAATGTTTCATTAAAGATATTCGTAATCACATTTCAAATTACAATACCAACGTTGTATAAATGTTTTGAGAAAGATGTGAATCAAATTCTATTAGATTTATCGTTCCATTTCCTATAAGTCTGAAATCAATTGTATTTTGTAATTTCCAGGTTAAATTTACAGATTTTGTAAAACAAATGATTTTTTCATCATAACTTCATTGAGTGTTCGATAAAGTTTCTGCAATGCCTTCAATTCCATTTCATAAATGCAACATATTTAGATAAGAAATTATTCAATTTTCATACGATTACAAAGAAATAAAGATGTTTTGATAATTTGCTTACATGTTATACAACGTCAAAACCTTCAAGAAATAAAATAGAGAACAAAAGAAATATGTATATAATATTAAGATATTCAACGATTTAAGTAGTTATTTGCATTTCTGATCAAAATCTTGAAATATCTTTGCTTACTTTTCTTCACAACACTTACAATTTTCTCCATAAGGTTTTCAATATAAATCTAATATAACAATTGAATTGTAAATGTAAAGAAACTTTGAATGTTTCATTAAAGATATTCGTAATCACATTTCAAATTACAATACCAACGTTGTATAAATGTTTTGAGAAAGATGTGAATCAAATTCTATTAGATTTATCGTTCCATTTCCTATAAGTCTGAAATCAATTGTATTTTGTAATTTCCAGGTTAAATTTACAGATTTTTGTTAAAACAAATGATTTTTTCATCATAACTTCATTGAGTGTTCGATAAAGTTTCTGCATTGCCTTCATTCCATTTCATAAATGCAACATATTTAGATAAGAAATTATTCAATTTCATACGATTACAAAGAAATAAAGATGTTTTGATAATTTGCTTACATGTTATACAACGTCAAAACCTTCAAGAAATAAAATAGAGAACAAAGAAAATATGTATATAATATAAGATATTCAACGATTTAAGTAGTTTATTTGCATTTCTGATCAAATCTTGAAATATCTTTGCTGACTTTTTTTCACAACACTTACAATTTTCTCCATAAGGTTTTCAATATAAATCTAATATAACAATTGAATTGTAAATGTAAAGAAACTTTGAATGTTTCATTAAAGATATTCGTAATCACATTTCAAATTACAATACCAACGTTGTATAAATGTTTTGAGAAAGATGTGAATCAATTCTATTAGATTTATCGTTCCATTTCCTATAAGTCTGAAATCAATTGTATTTTGTAATTTCCAGGTTAAATTTACAGATTTTGTAAAACAAATGATTTTTTCATCATAACTTCATTGAGTGTTCGATAAAGTTTCTGCAATGCCTTCAATTTCCATTTCATAAATGCAACATATTTAGATAAGAAATTATTCAATTTTCATACGATTACAAAGAAATAAAGATGTTTTGATAATTTGCTTACATGTTATACAACGTCAAAACCTTCAAGAAATAAAATAGAGAACAAGAATATGTTATAAGAATAAGATATTCAACGATTTAAGTAGTTTATTTGCATTTCTGATCAAAATCTTGAAATATCTTTGCTTACTTTTCTTCACAACACTTACAATTTTTCTCCATAAGGTTTTCAATATAAATCTAATATAACAATTGAATTGTAATGTAAAGAACTTTGAATGTTTCATTAAAGATATTCGTAATGACATTTTCAAATTACAATACCAACGTTGTATAAATGTTTTGAGAAAGATGTGAATCAAATTCTATTAGATTTATCGTTCCATTTCCTATAAGTCTGAAATCAATTGTATTTTGTAATTTCCAGGTTAAATTACAGATTTTGTAAAACAAATGATTTTTTTCATCATAACTTCATTGAGTTTCGATAAAGTTCTGCGAATGCCTTCAATCCCATTTCATAAATGCAACATATTTAGATAAGAAATTATTCAATTTTCATACGATTACAAAGAAATAAAGATGTTTTGATAATTTGCTTACATGTTATACAACGTCAAAACCTTCAAGAAATAAATAGAGGAACAAAAAAATATTCACGAATTTAAAGTAGTTTATTTGCATTTCTGATCAAAATCTTGAAATATCTTTGCTTACTTTTCTTCACAACACTTACAATTTCTCCATAGGTTTTCAATATAAATCTAATATAACAATTGAATTGTAAATGTAAAGAAACTTTGAATGTTTCATTAAAGATATTCGTAATGACATTTCAAATACAATACCAACGTTGTATAAATGTTTTGAGAAAGATGTGAATCAAATTCTATTAGATTTATCGTTCCATTTCCTATAAGTCTGAAATCAATGTATTTTGTAATTTCCAGGTTAAATTTACAGATTTTGTAAAAACAATGATTTTTTCATCATAACTTCATTGAGTGTTCGATAAAGTTTCTGCAATGCCTTCAATTCCATTTCATAAATGCAACATATTTAGATAAGAAATTATTCAATTTTCATACGATTACAATAGAAATAAAGATGTTTTGATAATTTGCTTACATGTTATACAACGTCAAAACCTTCAAGAAATAAAATAGAGAACAAAATAATATGTATATAATAATTAAGATATTCACGATTTAAGTAGTTTATTTGCATTTCTGATCAAAATCTTGAAATATCTTTGCTTACTTTTCTTCACAACCTTACAATTTTCTCCATAAGGTTTTCAATTAAAATCTAATATAACAATTGAATTGTAAATGTAAAGTAAACTTTGAATGTTTCATTAAAGATATTCGTTAATCACATTTCAAATTACAATCCAAACGTTGTATAAAATGTTTTGAGAAAGATGTGAATCAAATTCTATTAGCATTTATCGTTCCATTTCCTATAAGTCATGGAAATCAATTGTATTTTGTAATTTCCGGTTAAATTTACAGATTTTGTAAAAACAAAATGATTTTTATCATCATAACTTCATTGAGTGTTCGATAAAGTTTTATGCAATGCCTTCAAATTCCATTTCATAAATGGCAACATAGTTAGATAAGAAATTATTCAATTTTCATACGTTACAAAGAAATAAAGATGTTGTTGATAATTTGCTTACATGTTATACAACGCCAAAACCTTCAAGAAATAGATAATAGAGAACAAAAGTAAGGTAGTGTATATAATATATTCAACGATTTAAGTAGTTTATTTGCATTTCTGATCAAAAATCTTGAAATATCTTGCTTACTTTTCTTCACAACACTTACAATTTTCTCCATAAGGTTTCAATATAAATCTAATATAACATTGAAGTTGTAGAATGTAAAAGAAACTTGAATGTTTCATTAAAGATATTCGTAATGACATTTTCAAAATTACAATGACCAACGTTGTATAAATGTTTTGAGAAAGATGTGAATCAAATTCTATTAGATTTATCGTTCATTTCTATAAGTCTGAAATCAATTGTATTTTGTAATTTCCAGGTTAAATTTACAGATTTTGTAAAACAAATGATTTTTTCATCATAACTTCATTGAGTGTTCGATAAAGTTTCTGCAATGCCTTCAATTCCATTTCATAAATGCAACATATTTAGATAAGAAATTATTCAATTTTCATACGATTACAAGAAATAAAGATGTTTTGATAATTTGCTACATGTTTACAACGTCAAAACCTTCAAGAAATAAAATAGAGACAAAATAAATATGTATATATAATAAGATATTCAAACGATTAAGTAGTTTATTTGCATTTCTGATCAAAATCTTGAAATATCTTTGCTTACTTTTCTTTCACAACACTTACAATTTTCTCCATAAGGTTTTCAATAAAATCTAATATAACAATTGAATTGTAAATGTAAAGAAACTTTGAATGTTTCATAAAGATATTCGTTAATCACATTTCAAATTACAATACCAACGTTGTATAAATGTTTTGAGAAAGATGTGAATCAAATTCTATTAGATTTATCGTTCCATTTCCTATAAGTCTGAAATCAATTGTATTTTGTAATTTCCAGGTTAAATTACAGATTTTGTAAAACACAAATGATTTTTTCATCATAACTTCATTGAGTGTTCGATAAAGTTTCTGCAATGCCTTCAATTCCATTTCATAAGATGCAACATATTTAGATAAGAAATTATTCAATTTTTCATACGATTACAAAGAAATAAAGATGTTTTGATAATTTGCTACATGTTATACAACGTCAAAAACCTTCAAGAAATAAAATAGAGAACAAAGAAATATGTATAACGATTTCAAAGTAGTTTATTTGCATTTCTGATCAAAATCTTGAAATATCTTTGCTTACTTTCTTCACAACACTTACAATTTTCTCCATAAGGTTTTTCAATATAATCTAATATAACAATTGATTGTAAATGTAAAGAAACTTTGAATGTTTCATTAAAGATATTCGTAATGACATTTCAATTACAATACCAACGTTGTAAAATGTTTTGAGAAAGATGTGAATCAAATTCTATTAGATTTATCGTTCCATTTCCTATAAGTCTGAAATCAATTGTATTTTGTATTTCCAGGTTAAATTAACAGATTTTGTAAAACAAATGATTTTTTCATCATAACTTCATTGAGTTTCGATAAAGTTTCTGCAATGCCTTCAATTCCATTTCATAAATGCAACATATTAGATAATAATTATTCAATTTTCATACGATACAAAGAAATAAAGATTGTTTTGATAATTTGCTTACATGTTATACAACGTCAAAACCTTCAAGAAATAAAAATAGAGAACAAATAAATATGTATATAATATAAGATATTCAACGATTTAAGTAGTTTATTTGCATTTCTGATCAAAATCTTGAAATATCTTTGCTTACTTTTCTTCACAACACTTACAATTTTCTCCATAGGTTTTCAATATAAATCTAATATAACAATTGAATTGTAAATGTAAAGTAAACTTTGAATGTTTCATTAAGATATTCGTAATCACATTTCAAATTACAATACCAACGTTGTATAAATGTTTTGAGAAAGATGTGAATCATTCTATTAATTTATCGTTCCATTTCCTATAAGTCTGAAATCAATTGTATTTTGTAATTTCCAGGTTAAATTTACAGATTTTGTAAAACAAATGATTTTTTCATCATAACTTCATTGAGTGTTCGATAAAGTTTCTGCAATGCCTTCAATTCCATTTCATAAATGCAACATATTTAGATAAGAAATTATTCTTTTCTACGATTACAAAGAAATAAAGATGTTTTGATAATTTGCTTACATGTTATACAACGTCAAAACCTTCAAGAAATAAAATAGAGAACAAAAGATATATATTCAACGATTTCAAGTAGTTTATTTGCATTTCTGATCAAAATCTTGAAATATCTTTGCTTACTTTTCTTCACAACACTTACAATTTTTCTCCATAAGGTTTTCAATATAAATCTAATATACAATTGAATTGTAAATGTAAAGAAACTTTGAATGTTTCATTAAGATATTGTAATGACATTTCAAATTACAATACCAACATTGTATAAATGTTTTTGAGAAGATGTGAATCAAATTCTATTAGATTATATCGTTCCATTTCCTATAAGTCTGAAATCAATTGTATTTTGTAATTTCCAGTTAAATTACAGATTTTGTAAAACAAAATGATTTTTTCATCATAACTTCATTGAGTGTTCGATAAAGTTTCTGCAATGCCTTCAATTCCATTTCATAAATGCAACATATTTAGATAAGAAATTATTCAATTTTCATACGATTACAAGAAATAAGACGTTTTGATAATTTGCTTACATGTTATAAAACGTCAAAACCTCAAGAATAAAATAGAGAACAAAATAAATATGTATATACTAATAAGATATTCAACGATTAAGTAGTTTATTTGCATTTCTGATCAAATCTTGAAATATCTTTGCTTACTTTTTTTCACAACACTGGTACAATTTCTCCATACGGTTTTTCAATATAAATCTAATATAACAATTGAATTGTAAATGTAAAGAAATTTGAATGTTTCATTAAAGATATTCTAATCAAATTTCAAATACAATACCAACGTTTGTATAAATGTTTTGAGAAAGATGTTGAATCAAATTCTATTAGATTTAATCGTTCCATTTCCTATAAGTCTGAAATCAATTGTATTTTGTAATTTCCAGGTTAAATTTACAGATTTTGTAAAACAAATGATTTT
This sequence comes from Schmidtea polychroa, assembly GCA_959609185.1. Taxonomy (NCBI): domain Eukaryota; kingdom Metazoa; phylum Platyhelminthes; order Tricladida; family Dugesiidae; genus Schmidtea; species Schmidtea polychroa. The sequence goes on along the minus strand of CAUHTR010000156.1, from coordinate 2,154 downwards.
TCATCTCATAACTTCATTGAGTGTTTTCGATAAAGTTTCTGCAATGACTTCAATTCATTTCATAAATGCAACATATTTAGTATAAATTTAATTCAATTTTCATACGAACAAAAAATAAAGAGTTTTGTAATTTGCTTACATGTTATACAACGCCAAACCTTCAAGAAATAAAATAGAGAACAAAAGAATATTCAAAATCGATTTAAGTAGTTTATTTGCATTTCTGATCAAAATCTGAAATATCTTTGCTTACTTTTCTTCACAAACTACAATTTTCTCCATAAGGTTTTCAATATAAATCTAATATAACAATTGAATTGTAAATGTAAAACTTTGAATGTTTCATTAAAGATATTCGTAATGACATTTCCAAATTCAATACCAACGTTGTATAAATGTTTTGAGAAAGATGTGAATCAAATTCTATTAGATTTATCGTTCCATTTCCTATAAGTCTGAAATCAATTGTATTTTGTAATTTTCCAGGTTAAATTTACAGATTTTGTAAAACAAATGATTTTTTCATCATAACTTCATTGAGTGTTCGATAAGTTTCTGCAATGCCTTCAATTCCATTTCATAATGCAACATATTTAGATAAGAAATATTCAATTTTCATACGATTACAAAGAAATAAAGATGTTTGATACTTTGCTACATGTTATACAACGTCAAAACCTTCAAGAATAAAATAGAGAACAAAATAAATATGTAAATATATAATAGATATTCAACGATTTAAGTATTTAATTTGCATTTCTGATCAAATCTTGAAATATCTTTGCTTACTTTTTTTCACAAACACTTACAATTTTCTCCATAGGTTTTCAATATAAATCTAAATATAACAATTGAATTGTAAATGTAAAGAACTTTGAATGTTTCATGTAAAGATATTCGTAATCACATTTCAAATTACAATACCAACGTTGTATAAACGTTTTGAGAAAGATGTGAATCAAATTCTATTAGATTTATCGTTCCAATTTCCTATAAGTCTGAAATCAATTGTATTTGTAATTTCTCAGGTTAAATTTACAGATTTTGTAAAACAAATGATTTTTTCATCATAACTTCATTGAGTGTTCGATAAGTTTCTGCAATGCCTTCAATTCCATTTCATAAATGCAACAATTTTGATAAGAAATTATTCAATTTTCATACGATTACAAAGAAATAAAATATGTTTTGATAATTTGCTTACATGTTATACAACGTCAAAACCTTCAAGAAATAAAATAGAGAAACAAAAGAAATTTGTATATAATATTAAGATAGATTTAAGTAGTTTATTTGCATTTCTGATCAAAATCTTGAAATATCTTTGCTTACTTTTTCTTCACAACACTTACAATTTTCTCCATAGGTTTTTCAATATAAATCTAATATAACAATTTGAATTGTAAATGTAAAGAAACTTTGAATGTTTCATTAAAGATATTCTTAATGACATTTCAAAATTACAATACCAACGTTGTATAAAATGTTTTGAGAAAGATTTGAATCAAATTCTATTAGATTTATCGTTCCATTTCCTATAAGTCTGAGAATCAATTGTATTTTGTAATTTCCGCAGGTTAAATTTACAGATTTTGTCAACACAAATGATTTTTTCATCATAACTTCATTGAGTGTTTCGATAAAGTTTTCTGCAATGCTTCATTTCCATTCATAAATGCAACATATTTAGATAAGATATTATTCAATGTTTCCATACGATTACAAAGAAATAAAGATGTTTTGATATATTGCTTAACATGTGTTACAACGTCAAAACTTCAAGAAATAAAATAGAGAACGAAAATAAATTGTATATAATATAATGATATTCAACGATTTAAGTAGTTTGTTTGCATTTCTGATCAAAATCTAATGAAATATCTTTGCTTACTTTTTTTCACAACAACTTACAATTTTCTCCATAAGGTTTTCAATATAATCTAATATAACATTGAATTGTAAATGTAAAGAACCTTTGAATGTTTCATTAAGATATTCGTATCACATTTCAATTACAATACCAACGTTGTATAAATGTTTTGAGAAAGATGTGAATCAAATTCTATTAATTTATCGTTCCATTTCCTATTAAGTCTGAAATCCAATTGTATTTTTGTAATTTCCAGGTTAAATTCCAGATTTTGTAAAACAAAA